>OY987263.1:20541967-20726725 GCA_963920665.1 Straminergon stramineum | reverse complement strand
GATTGTAAATCACACTAAATTGTTTGAAACTTGATTGTGATTGTAAATGCTCATGTTGATGTATTTGTAAATGTGAATTACCACGAGGTAATAGATTTAAGTTTGGACAACCACGGTTTTAGACTTGGTATATTTGGCATAGTATCCGAGTAGAATTGATCGTATAGATTGAGCACTATGGAGAATGAGCCCCCACCATTGACGCTTGCCACAATCAAATGCCTTACATGACAAGAGATGAAGCTCATCCGCGACAAGGGTCGGAAACGGTCTAGTAAAATTCACAAAAAGCGTGTGGCCATTTTGATCCATCCAAAGATTAAGGCATTTAAAGGTTGGAGAAATGAACCTGAGCCTTGGAGTTACAAAACCGTTTGCAAATACGTGGATTGGTGCCACATCAGCAAATTATTTCCCTTGTGTCGGCACAAAGAGCATTTGAAGCAAAACAAAGTAAATCTTGCATACTCCAAGGATGAGGGCTTCATACTTAGATGTTGTGAGGTGTGGAAGCACTTGTATTTGGAGGACTCAACTTACCGAAACAACAATTTCTATTTCTTTCTTGTGAGAATGGTGTATGCTGAATATGTGTTGAAGAAGGAAGTGGATTGGTCAACATTGAAGGAGGTCCCTATTGCGATCATTCTGGAGACTACAAAAAATTTTACCACCAGATGAACCTGTGGATGTAAAGAAGATGTTATCCAAGGTGAGGCGTGGGAAGTCATTTGTTCGTCAGAGACTTCTAGCTCTGATCTACACACCCATGAATACGATGGACATTCTTTCCACAACGATGAGGAGGAGGTTGCCATACAAGAATCTAGGCTGGCTGTGGATGTGGGAGTCGACCAAAGTGGACAATCAGCTCAAGAGCCCATCATAGTACAAGATACGGATGAAGAAGGCATGGATGATGGGGTGGCTAGGAGAGTGGACCCCGTTTTGCGAGAGGGTGACGGGAGTGGTGGAGGAAGCGATTCAGAAAATGAAGAGGCAATGTTGCTTGCCAAAATAGAAAGTGCAAAATTAGCATTGCATGCAAAGAACGAGCAATTGAAAACTTTGAAGGAGCAAGAAATGAATCCCACTTTCGTAGAGGTGTTGAAGCAACGGTTGAAGGCCATAACGAACGTCATCGAAGAGAATGACAAGGGCTTCGATTCCTTCAAAAGAAATCGTGATTTTTATTTGAAGGAAATGAAGAGTGGGAAGGTGTATAAAATGGACCATTATTTGATATGGGAATCAAAACTCGAAACCCTTGTCCGCAAACGTCAGCAGGCCTAGAATGAAAGGCGAAGCCTAGAACTTCAAATAATAGAGAAGAAAAAAGAATATTACGAGGCCGCTGTCCAGCACGTTCCAAAAGTAGAGCTTTTGGCTTCTTCCTCAACATATGGTAGTGTTGCTGGAGAAGTAGCAACGCTTGAGAAGTTGGTGAAGTTCCATGAGCAAAGATTACCATTGATGGTATCGGAGTTGGAAGGTTCGAGGGCAGAAAGTCGGTTTTTTTCGGATTGGTATAAGTGGAATAGAGCTAGCATAGGAAGTCTGATGCAGAATTACAACAAATGGGTCCAGAGCCCATTTTGAAGGACTACCTCAACACAAAATTAAATACCTAGGAATACAATGAGTATAAATACTTTCATCATGATTATTTTGTATTTTGTGCCTATCCTGGTGTTATAAAGAAATGCAATGTTTTGAGATAAAACAATGTATATGGTGTCTTGAAGCAATGTGTGTACTAGAATAGTTAAATTGATGTGGGCACACTAGTGGTGTGCATGGAAGGGAGGAAATGCCACACCATTTTGGGATCTTACAACTTTTCTATATGGATGAATATGTCTCTCTCATGTTTTGGGAGAAGGTGATGGTATGATGAATGGAATGGGATTCTTGCACATAATTACAATCGAATAGGAACATGGATTGATGGGAAGTTCTTGATTCTTGACTGTAAAAGTTGACATAGTATTTTCACTATTTTGTGAGAATGTCGTCATGAAATCTACAGTACAACTTGTATTAATGATTTTCATATGAATAGTGGAGAAAGAAAAACCAATTATGCCCCAAATACCATATTAATCGAGGAAATTTATTGAGCTTATTTGTCTCGGGTGATTTGGTGCATTGTTCCTCCTTGTATATAGGATTTTTTAGAATTCTAGCTTTAGCGTAATTTGAAGAAAATTACAATGGATATTGAGGAATTAGGTAGGTTTTATATGAAAGTTGGCCTACTGATGTTTTTTATGAATCAAAATTTTGACCTCCAAGGACAGGGTGAACCATTTGAAGGTATGGTAATGTGAAGTCAACAAGTCAACATCCACGAAAAGGGGCATGTTGTATTTGAACCCCTTTTATTCCTTCTTTGGCCAAGTATCTTGAAAGCTTAGAGGAAAAGCTTCGTATAATTAGAACCTCACGATTTTAAAGAATATGAAAGGAAATATCCAATTGGACAATGATGCTCCACTTAGTGAGTAGTGACCTAGTTTTCTTCTCAATGCAAGTGGAAATTAATTTGAAAAGTTAAACTTTAGGAGCTTTGTTGATTTGATTCATACAAACTATTTTTGGAAGAACTCGAAAAGATCATTCTCGACATGATTTCAGAAATTGGTGCTTTGGTAGAGAGGAAAAAAAGGTAGTATTAAATAAAAATCAATGCCATATGGAATTGTCGTACATAGGTATGCTAGGAAGTCGTAGAAGTGGAATGAAAGAAGCAAACCCTAAACCACTCCATCGTACTTGCCAAAACAACTAGAAACGTAGTGTAACTAAAACCTAACCCTTACTTGTCATCTATTATGATGGGAGGTAAGGCTAAATTGCATGATTCCTACGAATGTCTAGTCAATTACATTTGGGTTGTTTTGAGAGCCACTTCCTTCACCTTCTTCGTAGGTCGATGCTTCCCCAACCCCTAGCTTTCGCTTTGCACGGGTTCGTGAAGCTGGTCCGTCTACCTTCAAAATTGATTGCAACACGTTGGAGTCCTGTAGAGCTTGGAGGGTCCTTGTTGTTTGCGGAGAATGTGCTTCCAACAAGTAGTCAAGTGCTTGAATTTGGTAATATGGTCCATATGTAGAGTCCAGGTAAGCCATACTAGTCAAGTCTTCTAGGGAGGCACTATCATCTTGATTAGCCACCCTTTCTCCTTCTAAATTCCAACGGTGTTGTTGCGGATGAGGACCCCACTTGAAGGTTGAGGAGGTCTTGTCCCAATATCCACCAAGGCATTGGAAGAAGAATGCCCTCCTCCCTTCGTTTTGTGGCCCCTTTCCCATGAGCCTTGGTGCAACTGTGGCAATTTCGTCTGGGTCTATTTCCCAATTCAATTGCGAGCTAGTAGGTCCTTTTTCTTGATCATGTTGTCCTTCTCGCCAACTCCAAACCAAATCTCGGCCCCATAAGGTTGTGTCAGCCGTAGTATCACGTGTGTGTTCCCAAGAAGGAGGCATGTAGGTCGTCAAGTTGAACATGGTATATAGGCGATCATGGAATGGTGCTGAACAAATCACACAACGTCATCTAATCAAGCATTGTGTGATGAGACATTGGGGGTGGTATACATGCGCACAAGATCCTAGTGCCCAACCCCCTTCGAGGCCAAATTGTTCAAGACATATGGGGCATTTGGTATGGTCCAAAACAAAAGGTGCAGGCTTGGGCCACAATAGCATTTGTTTCTTCTCTTCTATGTGGCTAGACATTTGGTTTTGGTGGTCCCAACCATTTTTGCTCCAATCTATGACCTCCTTTTGTGACAATTCCACCATGCACATGTTATTGGGAAACATGTCCTCCAACAATGCCCATGACGTCAGTCCATTCTCACGTTTAGGAGCATTTGCAACAAAGTTTCTAGAAACTTTCTCTAGCTCCTTCGCAACTTGTTGGGATCTATCCACGGAGAGAATGCAGGCGACCTTCCAATGGTAGTATGTGGTAGTCAACTCAACCAACTTTCTTCAAAGCATCTTATTTTCTTCTTGAAGTCCATGGTCTTTCTCCAATTAAATAATTGATGGAACCACAGGAAACGAAAGAGAGTCTTGGGTCCCATTGAGGTCAATTGTGTCATTGGTAGTATATCTTGTGACAATAGTAGGAAGTGTATTTGGAATGATGGGGGAGCATCTAGTGCGCTTGGCAAGAGGAGAACGCTCAAGGATATGGTTGGTAAGGTCCCCCACAACCTTGTCCACATTTTGGAGGTTCTGCTCAACAAAGGCGTCATCCATATCCGACAAAGTGAAAGTGTCAAGGTCTTTCTCACGGAGGCATTGCAGTTCTGTAGTTTGTTGAGAGATGAGTGTACTTTTTTGTTCACACTCACATCGCAATTTCCTCATTTCATTCTGTAGTGAAGAAATTTCAACATCTTTGGTCTTGAGGAGGTCCAGAGCTTTTGCCAAAGTCATAATGTCATGGCTTGAGCCCATTGTTGATGGAGAAATGGGAACACGGTTAGTTTCTTCCATAGCCGTGTCCTCATCAGGCCCAAAGTCGAAGACGTCATTTGTGCGTTGTGTTGGCAGCGATGGGTTAGGAACTATAGTTGGAATCGATGCGGGTCCCACTCGTGTTGTTGAACGCCGTACTCTAGATGGTTGCCTTGGTCGTTGTCCCGTGGATGTCGCGGGTCCTTCTACAACTTCATTTTGAACCTCATTGGGGCAAACAGATTGCTCCACGATTCATATGACCCTATGGACGCGCGTACCATCAGAGTCATCATCTTCTTGAAACTCCTCAATGTCAAGCTCAGTGGTAGGGGTTTGCGTTTTGTATGCACTTCGAATAGGACCGAGTCCCCCCTCAGGAAAAGCTAAAACTCCTTTTGGGATGAAACCACTCTCTGGACGAGTGACATACGTACTTCCCTTGATTGTGCTCCAATCAACCTCCTTGTTTAGAGCGACCTCAGCATATGCTCCTCTAGCAAGGAAGAGGGGGACCTTGTTCCTATCTACAAAGGCGGTTTTGTAGAGGACTTGCCACAATTCAATGCATCTTTGAAGGAATGCTGGATTCTCACAGTACTTCAAGTTGGCCTTATTGGTGTGCCGATTATAATGATGACGCCATAAAGGAAAGAACTTGCCGATGTGGCACCACTTGATGTAGTCTTCACAGGTCTGTATTGTCCAAGGCTCTGGTTCTTCATTCCAACCCTTAAAAGCAAGGTGGGCTTCACTATTGAGCACGTGCAATCGCTTCCGATGAATAGTGCCCCTACGCTTGCGATGTTTGTCTTTGGCAGCCTTCCGTAATGCCCCGGCGGTCTGTGCAGCTGCGGAGATAGGCAATGCCCTAGCATTGTTAACTTCAGTGGCCATCAATGATTGTCGTGTCCAAGGCTCAAAAAACTCTTTTGGGAGTTTAGGTGGTCCACAACTACTAAGGTAAGAAGGGTGGATGAATGTAATAAATAGTAAATAATCAAGGTTCACGCATGTAGCCACTAAAGGATACAAGACAAGAAGCCTCAATGAAAGGTGCCCAAAAGGTCTTGGCGAGTGGATAAATAGATGGGGCGAGCGCGGGTGAGAGTTGGTCATGGGGCGCGTGCGGGTGGGCGACCACTGGTTGAACCCGCGGTCTCCAGGGGGCGCGCACGGATCTCGAGGAGCGACTACGGGTCTGGTAGGGCGCATTCGGGTTCGAGGAGGCGACTGCGGGTCCAAGGGCACGTGCGGGTCCTGGGAGGGGCGACCTCGGGTACAAGGGCGCGTGCGGGTCTTTTGGGGGGCGACTGCAGTTACAAAGGCGCGTGCAAGTGCCTTGGGGGGCGACTGCAGGTCTTTGGGGCGCGTGCGGGTGCCTTGGGAGGCAACTGCGGGTCTTTGGGGGCGACCGCGGGTAATTGTGGGGCGTTACTTCTCTTTGGGTTCTCACTTCATATCTTTGCTTCGCAGCTTGCCACGTACTCGACACCCGCGGTCGCCCACCAGCCTGAACCCGAAGTCGCCCACACCCGTGGTCGCCCAAACCCGAGGTCGCCTACACCTGCATGCGCCCCTTTAGGATGCTACGTGGAAGACACGTGTCAGCCACATGGCATCCAGGTGGCCTCACGGGCAGGGTAAATTTTTTTTTAAAAGTCAAAGGTAAGTTTGACTCTATTAGACGGACAAGAGGGTCTACTTGACGTGTTGGACGTCATGTTCGTCGAGTTGTCGAACTATCCGCCGGAACAACCATGCACAGATGAGCTTCATCTCTTGTCGTGTAAGGCGTTTGATTGTGGTAGGTGTCAATGGTGGGGGCTCATTCTCCATAGTGCTCAATCTATACGATCAATTCTACTCGGATACTATGCCAAATATACCAAGCCTAAAACCTTGTTGTACAAACTTAAATCTATTACCTCGTGGTAATTCACATTTACAAATACATCAACATGAACATTTACAATCACAATCAAGTTTCAAACAATTCGGCGTGATTTACAATCAATGGATGAAAGTGACATGAGGAGACATAGAATATCCTCTTCACAACACCCACCTCCCCTCTCAAGCCTGCAATTAGCCACTTCTAGGTGGATAAAAGACAAGGGCAAAAGGGAAAGACGGGAGACTGCAGGTTTGGGCTCCGATTTTGTACCTGCAGTCGCCTCAAGGCGAGCACGACTCTGGATGGGGCGCGTGCGGGTCGGGAAGGCGACCGCGGGTCTAGGACCACCACCAACAACCGCGGGTGATGGCGACTGCGGGTCTGGGGCGACCACGGGTGAGGGGAACCCCAACTGGGGGCGCATGTGGGTCTGGGCGACCGCGGGTCTCGCACAACCGCAACTGGGGGCGCGTGTGGGTCTGGGGCAACTACGACTGGGGGGGGCGTGTGGGTCTAGGGCGACCGCGGGTCCCAAACCCCCGACTGCGACAACACATACCTTCATTGAATAGTGAAATTAGATTGCCTTAACAATTAGATTGCCTTACCCCCAAATGAACCATGCAAAGAATTCATATTCAAACCCAAATGCATGCAAGTAGGTGATGTGTATGTACAATACTCAATATTTTGGGTCTAAACATGCACTTCACATTAAAAATAGTTTATACACTTGCATTGCTTTTCCAAAATGAGATGCACAAAAGGTGGCCAACATTACTATTCCCACTAGAAAACTATTACATCAAATCTTATGAGAGGACAGAGTCCTGAAAGACAAATTCGGGTGGTTTCATGAACCATGGTTTACCCATGAGGAGGTCCACCACTTGCGCACATGTTGGTCTTTTGTTAACATTAGGATCAGCTAGTTCACGTAACTTCATGGCAAAGTACCTTGACGACTCATGATTTCTAAATAAGTCCTTGTTGTATTCAACCATGTGTTCTATGTTCATGCGTTGGGTCAACTTTCCAATCGAATAAGAGTTGGACTTCACTAAATATTTGTAGGTCGCTTTCATCGCATCTAGAATCGTATCTGAACCCTCTGGCCCAAACAAATAGAACAACTTTGGAGCTGCCCACCAACGGCCCATCCTCTCAACATCAAGTTTTTCCTGTTTTTCATATCCAAAATGCGAGGGTGCTCCTTCTTGAATATGACTTGTAATTCCCCATTCACAAATCCCAATGTTGATCTCTTCGTTCGAGAAGGGGGGATAATGCAACAATATGTTCACAGGTGACAAGTCATTGTGCAGCACCCCTGCATTGTGCACGAGACTTGTCACATAAACCAAGGCCCACACCAACTTCGCCTTGTGTCTTCGAAAGAGGCTAATTTCTTTTTGTTGCTGGCCTGTAAGTTGCTTGACCAACTTGATTTCATGCCATTCCGCATGCAACACCACCTTCTCATTCAAATGAAGCAACTCTTTGAAATTACCACCATTCCACCACAAAGTGTATGCTTCCATTGTTTGGTCATGGACAACTAGGAATTTAATAATGGCCGGATGATTCAACGGGCATACCAAAGCCTCCACTAACCGTTCCACCCTCGCATCGCGTTTGTTCCTTTGCTTTGACAATTTCCCCGCAAAATGTACATGTGCTGGGATCGTGGACATCCCTTCAATGCGTACCTTGCGCACCTTTGCATATCCTCCTTGACGGTCAAATCCAGTAAGTGGGACCACCTTGGCCTCTGAGTAGACCCACATGATACATGAACCACT
This sequence comes from Straminergon stramineum, assembly GCA_963920665.1. NCBI lineage: Eukaryota > Viridiplantae > Streptophyta > Bryopsida > Hypnales > Calliergonaceae > Straminergon > Straminergon stramineum. The sequence continues at coordinate 20,718,554 of OY987263.1, read as the reverse complement.
ATCTCTTGTAAATGCAGCCTTCAATGCATTCGTCTGCCACCCCATACCCCTAGCTTCAGACCTTGACAATCTTTTTGCTGCAATTTGCCACCAATCCATCTTCTCACGGAACTCCTGGGCCCTATCCGTTTCTCCAAATCCAGGCACTATAGGTCGCAACTCAAGCATCAACTTCTTGGTGTTGAATATACCAGTTTGTAGGCAATTGCCAATCCACGTTTGCCATTGGTTGAAATACACTTCATCCACATCTGCATAGTCCGAAGATTCCTTGCATTTCCTTATAATAAATTCCTCCAACTCATCCTTCAAGGATTGGATGCCTGCCTCTTTATTTCTCAAGTATTTCCTCTCCAAATATTGTACACTTTTTTCCTCATACCATTGGAGACAAGCCTCATGCGCATAGGTCGTATATCGTGTTGGAGGATAGGTAGGGTCCTTATCGTGTGCTATCTTGGACTTCTTTGTCTTGGATGGTCCGGCACCCCCAATTACCTCCTTGGTAGTTATATCTACAACAAATGCTGCAGGATTATTAAGGTCCTTCTCCCAAGCCGATATCCAACCCGTACTACTTCCTTCCTTTGAAGTAGACATGGTCCTCTTTTGAAAAACGAGGCGTTCTTGACTTGAACTTGGAGAGAAAAATGGGCAAAAACTTCCCCTTCTGAAATCACCTTGGCCCACGAGCACGCATGCAACCACTTCAAGGTGGATGAAAGCCAATGCGCAAGATCAAGAATGGTGACCGCGGGTCTGGGCGACCGCTTAAGTATCCAAGGTCGCCTTGGGGCGCGTGCGGGTCTGGCGCATGCGAAACGGGCGACCGCGGGTATGGGGCGATCATGGGTATGGAGGCGACTGCGGGAGGGGGCGACTGTAAGAGGGGGCTATTGTGGGTTGGGGTGACTGCGGGTTTCAGAGGTGCATGCGGATGGAGGCGACTGTTGGTGTGGAGGCGACCGTTGGTCCTGGGTGACCGCGGGTCCAAAAAGGATGGACCATCATAAATAATAGCTAAAAGAAACCTTCATATAGGGTAGAAACATTGGCATTACAACTTTCCACTTCTATTTCGCTTGCTTTCAAATAAAATCATAAGACCACTATGATATGGTCTAGAATGTGGAATTAGATTTTGACTTGTTTCTTTATGGTTCCAAATATATGTCTACAATGTTCACAAAGAAAAAAAAGGAATGGGCCAAAACAGAAAAAGGGAATCAGAAATATAAAAGTACGGGACATGATTGACTTCTATTGAAACAAAAAGGGAGAACTTGAAATACTTACATTCTACCATTGCATAATAATATTATAGAGGTTACTTTAGAAGTGTCCAAAGTCTTTTTCTAATTTCTTCAAGTTTGCTCTACAGTGAACATGAATTTGGCTTTTTTACACAACCCTAAACCCTTTTGGGGTGGAAGAGGTCATAAATGCAAACATACATGTTGCAGAGCACATTGAAATGAACAATAAATGAAGCATATGCACATCAAGTCAAAAGATTGTTGTCCTTGATGAAGACATTGTTCAAACCATCAAGGGTGTTTGAATGCTATCATTTCTTTTTTTTGCATGCCAATCCTTCAAAATTGGTCACCCACAAGATACAAGAAATTTCGAAATGGACAAGTGGGACACCTTCGAAATCATCTTTCTTAGACGTTGTAAATTGTTAAGTTACAAATTATAGATGCGGTCTTTGGAAGTAAACTTTCCAAGGAGGACCACCCCTTCTTACACTACAAAATTTACAAGATGAAGAGATGCTCTTCTATCCTGTGTAGAGAGTTTCTATCATTTATGGACTCAAAATTAGCCACTTGATCATTTAAAGATGAAGAACCGTCACATGCAAATCCTTATACAATGTACGATTTCTTTGGCTAAGTATTCTATAGAGGACATTCAATATGTTCTTGTAAAAGCTATCTAAGGTTTACTTCAACTTTTGTATACAGAAAATAATCTCTCTCCAAAGAGACAAAATGTCAAGTTCAGTCACTCCGATAGGTGAGCAGGAAACATCATTTGATTCCCAAGATTTTGGAGATGTACTATGAGGGTTTAGACAGTCAGTATTGAGTTTAGAATGGAGATGTATGAGGTGCAAGGTTGCACCACACACATCTCTGTCCTAAACTCAATACTGATTTCTTATAACTCTCATTGACCATCCCCTAGACCTTGAGAATCAAATCACTTTCCTCCCACATACCACAGGGAATTAGCTTGATGCCTTTTTTTCTTTTTTTTTCGGTTGGCTACAAGAACCAAACCAAATTGATCTCATTGGGGATTGAACCCGAGACCTCTACAAGAACAATGACTTCCAGGAAGCCAATAACTTCCATGTATCACCCGAAGATGCCTTGAAGACCCCAAGGTCCTAATGAAGTGACTTGTTCTTGGATGTTAAAAGTTGAACTCGTTATACTTATTAAAACTTTTTTGGATTGGAAGGCACGCCCCCACCCGCGGTCGCCCCCCATTCCACCAAATTGGGCTCGAAACCACCAGGACCTGAAGTCGCCCCCACCCGCGGTCGCCGAGGACCTGAAGTCGCCCCCCACCCACGATCACCCCCCAATCCACCAAATTGGGCTCAAAACCACTAGGACCTAAAGTCGCCCCCACCCTCGGTCGCCTAGGACCTGAAGTCGCCCCCCACCCGCGGTCACCCTCCCATCCACCAAATTGGGCTCGAAACCATTAAAACAGAAGACCGCGCCCCCACCCACGGTTGCCCCCCATTCCACCAAATTGGGCTCGAAACCACCAGGACCTGAAGTCGCCCCCACCTGCGGTCGCCCAAGACCTCAAGTCGCCCTCCATCCGCAGTTGCCCCCCCATCCACCAAATTGGGCTCGAAACCACCAAAACAGAAGACCACGCCCCCACCCGCGGTCACCCCCCAATCCACCAAATTGGGCTCGAAACCACTAGGACCTAAAGTTGCCCCCACCCACGGTCGCCCCCCCATCCACCAAATTGGGCTCGAAACCACCAAAACAGAAGATCGTGCCCCCACCCACGGTCGCATCCCAATCCACCAAATTGGGCTTGAAACCACCAGGACCTGAAGTCGCCCCCACTCGTAGTCGCCCAAGACCTGAAGTTGCCCCCCCACCCATGGTCGCCCCCCATTCCACCAAATTGGACTCTACACCAGCAAAATAGAAGACTGCGCCCCCATCTTCGGTTGCCCACGACCTGAATTCACCCCCCACCTGCGGTTGCCCCCCATTCCACCAAATTGGGCTCCAAACCACCAGGACCTGAAGTCGCTCCCATCGGCAGTAACCCAGGACCTGAACTCGCCCCCCACCTACAATTGCCCCCCATTCCACCAAACTGCGCTCCACAACCACCAGGACCTCAACTCGCCCCCCACCTGCAGTCGCACCTCATTCCACCAAATTGGACTCAACAACACCAAGCCAGAAATCCAACCCCCACCCGCAGTCGCCCAAGACCTGAACTCACCCCCCACCCATAGTCACCCAGGACCTGAACTCGCCTGCCACCCGTAGTCGCACCTCATTCAACCAAATTGGACTCAACAACACCAAGCCAGAAATCCAACCCCCACCCGCGGTTGCCTAGGACCTGAACTTACCCGCCACCCGCAGTCGCCCTATTCCACCAAATTAGGCTCAACAACACCAAGCCAAAAGACCAAGCCCCCACCCGCAGTCGCCCTATTCCACCAAATTAGGCTCAACAACACCAAGCCAGAAGACCAAGCCCCCACCCGCAGTCGCCCAGGACCTGAACTCGCCCCCCACCAATAGTCGCCTCTATCTTAAAGTCACGCCAGTCCAGAAACCAATGTAGCAGAAGATGTGAGCCATCTCCAACACTAATGAAGTTAGACTTAATTGTGTCTTCCATAGACTACAACTGACCTGTCCTTCAATGTTGATAGCTAGTTAATACTACAAAATCAGTCTATAAATACAGAATTATAGTAAGACTAATTAGAAAAATTGAAGAGGGTTTTCCAAACCCTAAACCCTAATCCTATACCCTAAACCCTATACCCTAAAACCTATAGAAAAACCATGGACCTTCTCCATGTATGCCACCCCAAAAGTAATGTACTTCTATATTTTAGGGTGGATAAAATGATAAACACATGTGATTTGCTTTTCATTATATGTCATAAAAAAGTTTGAACTCCTAAACCTTGCACTTGTAAGATATAAACCATTGAAGGTGTCATTTCCGAACTTTTTAATCTTCAATAAAGTCAATATTCATTCACCCCTTCAAATGTGTTTTAAATCCCCTTGATGTATTAAGGGGAGGACTATATTGAAATTCCTATGTTGGAGGATGGAAAATGAAATGACAAGGAGAAGGGCTTCCCCAAGTCTCCATTTTTAAAAACCACTTCTTATGGAGAGAAAAAGATTTTTTCTTCATGCATCTCACGGTGTTAGTATTTTTTTTGTACATCATTTCCCCCAAAGAGAAGGTCTCCTCCAAATGTACTCCCTCTAAAAATTAAAATAGGAAATGGTCATGTTGAATTTTACATGAGTATGAGGAAAAAGAAAATGTCAAGGAGAAGAGCTTTCCCAAGTCTCCATTTTTTAAAACCACTTTTGATGTAGATAAAAAGATTTCTCTTGATGCATCCCACGGTTTCAGTATTTTATTTGTACATCGTTTCCCCCCACAAGGAAACGTCTCCTTTTAATGTACTCCCTCCAAAAATTAAAGTAGGAAGTGGTTACGTTGAATTTTACATGACCACATGGATGGATGAAGAAGAAATAAAATGTTAGGAAGAAGAGCTTTTCCAAATCTCCACTTCCTCAACCAATTTTCTTTCTTTATTACTTAATTAACTTTTGATCACTTAGTATTGAATGCCTCAGTCTTAGGATTTTCTGGAGTTAATCCTCAAAAAAGGGGGGAGCAGTACTTGAAAAGTTTGAACAACTTCCCTCCAATTTGTTAGGGGGGAAACTCAAACTCATGTTTTTTGGCGCCCCTAACCCGTGGTCGCCCCATATGCAACTATCCCTATCGTCATGAACTAGAAGACCTTTCGGAATCTGAGACCCGCGGTCGCCCCATTACCTGCGGTCACCCAAGAAATGACCTATGGTCGCCCTATATGCAGCTGCCCCTGTATCCGTGGTTGCCCCATTACCCGCGGTCACCTAGAAAATGACTTGTAGTCGCCCTATATGCAGCCGCACCCTGTACCCGCGGTCGCCCCATTACCCGCAGTCGCCCAGGAAAAGACTTGTGGTCGCCCTATATGCAACCGCCCCCCTATACCCATGGTCACCCTGCACCCGAGGTCTCCTTCCAGAAACTCTAATTTTTCCTAAATGGCAGTTTCTAGATAGTGGGACCCAAACCCGCGGTCGCCCAAGACCCGCATGCGCCTTAGGCGACTTCGGGTATTTAAGGGGATACTGGATTCCCAAGTCGTCACTTCCTTCGTCGCACTGCGCCTTTCATCCGCCTTGAAGCGTTTGACTGCCGGTTCGTCGATTGGAAGTTTGGGCATCTACACGTGTTGTGGCTTCCACGTTTACGAATTCATTTCTTCGGTTATATTATCGACAAAAGTCTAGTTCTCTTTACGCTAGAGTGACACAACAAGATGACGAAGAAGAAAGGAGATCGCCATAACAGGCAACGACGCGCCCTTTTTGACCCAGCGGCTAAGGCATATCAGGGATGGCGTCATGTAAATTCTGATTGGACCTTGATGACTTGCAAGTTATTTGTGGATTGGTGCCATATCGACAAGCTCTTCCCTTACCATCAACACATTCACCATGTGAAGCAAAACCAAGCAAATCTTCATTACTGCAAGGATGATGCATTTGTCCAGAGATGTATTGAAGTGTACCGAGTATTGTACGGAAAGCGAAAAATTCCACGGAGCGAAGTCTCAATGGGCATATGCCAAATGGTATATGCAGAGTTACAATTGGGGAAAATGGTAGATTGGATGACCTTCAAGACATCCAAGAATGTCACGCTTCCAACTACAAAAGACATTCCAAGAGCGGGTCCTTCAAATAATCCTCGGGATGGGCTAGGGCCCAAAAAGAACATTATAGAAGGAGTGGCAGATCAGGATTATGTTTGGTCAACGTCAACTGGAGAATCGGACTCCGATGAAGAGCCATTGCCTGAATCTAGGGACAGGATGGAAGATACATCAATGGAAGAAAACTTAGCATTGGTGGTATCAGAAGAAGGCAACATGCAACGGACCACACCAATGTATGGAGAACCTTTTATGTCTGTGGAACCGATAGGGGTCCGTCGTCTCGAAGATGACGAAGTGTTCCATTACGTGCAAGCTTGCTTGCATGAAATTAATGAAGATAGGTTGGATGGGGAGAGTGAAGCCAAAGAAGAGATTCCTCTGACCTTGATGAATTTGCCTTCCATGGAAGGATTGCGTAAAATGGAACAAGAACATCAAGGTGTACTTGGAGAAGACAATAATAGGCGGACGAAAGAATCCTATAAAATGGAGTTGGAGATGCTTTTAAAGGATCTTGAAGAAAAAGAGAGGGAGTGTGAGATCATCGAGAAGTGAAGCGCACAAGAGATTCAGGTTGAGGATGTGGGCACCCTCAAAGAACTAATTCAAGCTGGACAAACTCGTTTGGCAGCCCAACAAAGAGAAATGGAACAATTGGAACAATTTTACCTCAAGTTCAATAAGGGAGAAGATGGAGGTTCTAGTTCAAATGTCAATCCTGTTATGGATGAACGACTTCAAACAATAATGGAAAAATATAGGATGAAAGAAAACAACCTTGCCATTGAAAAAGGAGGTGTGGAAAAGGCAAGATCGACATTGAACCCCTTGAAGGAGATGAAGGATGCAAATCCTATTGACCAGTCGTTGCAGTCGGATTCATTCTCTGTGGATGTTGAAGATTCATCATCCACTACGGAAATAGAGAAGTTGAAGATGAAGTTAGCTTCTGTGAAAAGATTGGAATAGAAGTTGGAGGAAAAGATGTCGTGGCCAAAGGCTCACATCAGGTTCATGTCATTGTTCAAGAAGTGGTGGATCCAAAATAAAATGTGGAACCATGACCTGACTCTTTTGAAGAGGGAAGAGAGAGTGGCAAGAGCCCAAATAGAACTAGAAAAGAAGAAAAGGGAAGAACAAGGGGAAATGGATGGAGTATAAATTAGGTGGCTCTTGTTTCTTTTATGACTATGTACTTCTTCCAAGATATATGAAGAAAAAGGCTTTGTCCTTATTTTTGCTGAAATACAAGAATGTTTATTTTTATTTTTTGTGTATGAAAATGTGTTTGCATTTGGATCCAAACATTTGAATTTTTGACAAATTTTGATGATTTCAAGTTATGTGAATGTTAATTTCTTGTTAAATTTGTGTAGTGTTTTAAAAAAGAAAAGAATTCTAGTAACTTTGAGTCTACACAAAGAACCCTCAATAAATTTAAGCTGCATCATCCATGAGAGTTTCAATATAAGTTCATATGGTTTCATTTTTCTGTATTTTAACATATGGTTTGAACATATTGTAAATGACAACATTCCCATGCCCTTCACCTCGTGAATGTATGGACTCTTCTTGAGATTTATAATTTGGGAAAAAACATCATAAAAAGGTACTCAAAAGAGTACTTTTGGAATTGATAGAGAAATGGAAGTTATACATTTTGAGTTGTGGATTCCATGTATATGGTTTGATCAACCAATGTTGTCCCCCATTTTTCTTTTTAATTTAAAAGAGAAAGTTCTTAATTTTTTCCACATTTAAGTACAAGTTAATTCTATTTATTTTTTATTAAGTTTGTTGGAATGGATTTGAAATGAGTTTCCCTTCATGTGGTTGTTTAAAAAAAAAATTGTATTCTTTAAGTCTATGACCATACTCCTGAAAATCTTTTTTTGAAGTATCTATAAATACCATGTCAAACCCTTGGATAGCATTTAGGGTTTAATAAAATCTCTATCTAAACTAGGATGACTTTCATCTAGAAACTCAGCGATGGAACGCTAACGGAATAACAAAAATGGCCTTGGGTCCTAAGCGTAAGCGCGATCGCCCTTCATGTACCCGAAGTCGCCTCTTGAGACCCACGGTTGCCCCCTTCTACCCGTAGTCGCCCCCCCTAGACTCGTAGTCGCCCCCTTCTTCCCGAAGTCGGCCCCCTTCTACTCGCAGTCGCCCCCTTCTACCCACAGTTGCCTCTTTTTCGACCCACAATTGCCCCCCTTGAACCCGCAGTTGCCCTTTAATCCGCACGCGCGCTCCTAGTGCGAACCATCGACCTACAGTCACCCACGGGGCGAGTGCGCCTGTTACAAGGTTGCCCGTTTCCTGCACGCATTCTGGCTCTCAGGGGGTGACTTACGGTGCTAGCAGGACGGCAGTATAAAGCTGAAGGCCCGGACTGTGGTTTTCACCTTACTTCAAGGATGAACTCTTGCCTTGAATCTTCGAAAGAGGCTTCTTGCGGATGTTTGGTTCTTTGGAGGGCAACGACTTGGTTTGTGTGGTTTAAAAGATTGTTCAAAGCAAGTGGCTTTGCCATTCTTTTTTCTAAATCAAGGCTCTGATTCATATGATAATATTGTTTTAAGAACTCATAGGCGAAGAACAATATGGCTAGTCGGGGTGAGGGGAGGAGGACTACCATTAACGATACAAGGAGAGCCACGAAGGAGTGGGACCCTTGGTTGGTTGTAGACATTGACCGTCAATTTGCAAGAAACACACGAACATGTGTTTTCTGTGGGTGGACCTCCATGTTTGTATGAAAGCGGGCATTCTGTCACTTTGGATTTGGCGGCAGGACTACATCGGAGCGATGTAAGCAAATCCCATGGGCAGTATTGCAAAAGTTTAGGACTTGTTGTGGGGTTGTTCCGAAGGAAATGAGCTTTGAACAAATGCATGAGAATGTTCCAAAATTTGATGTTGTAGATGAGACTGTGGTAGAGCCTATGTTGGAGGGGGGTCGGGAGAGGTCAGAGGAGCCTAGTGCTACGAATGAACCAATGCTCCCTATTACCGATTCAGTAGATTCCACTCCTCAAATAATTTTGAGAAGGAGGAATAACCCTTCCATTTCTAGGCAAACTAGCATGGATGAGGCATTACAAAGTAGCACGAGAGCAAAGTTAGATACCATGTGAGCTTCCTTTTTTTATGAGGCTAGCATCGTGTTCAATGTTGCGCGCCATCTTGCCTTTGTGAAAGCAATGAAAGAGATAGCAGCATCAGGACTACGATACCAACCGCCCTCATACAATGCTTTGCGTACAAGAATGATAGAGCCAAAGAAAAAAAGTGTTTCTAAAATGGTCACTGAGCGGACAAAGCACTCTATCGAAGTTTACGGAGCGACTATCTGTTTGGATGGTTGGTCTAATACTAATAGCCATCCATTATTGAATTTAATGCTCATGTGTCCTGTGGGGGATGTGTTTCTTGGATCGGTGGACACCACGGGGGAGAAGAAAGACATTGCATACACAATCAATATGATGGCGCAATACATAGAAGAGGTTGGCCCCAAAAATATGGTCCAACTATGTACAGACAATGCCGTTGTCATGACGAGGACTTTGAAGGCGTTACAAGAGAAATATCCTCACATGTATATCCAAGGATGCGCAACACACATTTTGGACTTGCTTTTGGAAGACTACGCAAAGGATGTCAAGGTGACGAGAATAGTACAACGTTGTACATAGATAGTAAAGTACATCAAGAGGTACCAGTCCACATTGGCTCTCTTCCGAAAGTACTCCCCGGACAAGGCATTGCGAATGCCTTCTAAAACATACTTTGCAGTGAACTTCCTCATGATATCACATGTGGTGGAGTGCAAGTCAGCATTGATTAGAGTGATAATGGATGAGATATATGTGCAATTTGAGGCTAGTTTGGAACGGCGCCTAAATGGAGATATATTGGGAGCGCAAGCTACTATAGCACGGAATGACATTCATACAGAATCTTTTTGGGTGGAGTGTGAGAATTTTTTGCACATGGTGGAGCCTGTCATTATTGCTCTCCAAGTGTTTGATGGGAAAGCCCCGGCAATGCCTAAGGCTTAGTTGATTATGAAGACTCTTCAAGAGCACGTGTGGAGCTTGAGAAACGAACCTTTTTTTCTGAATGATGAAACTGCAACGAAGTTTGAGAAGCATTTCGAGGCTCATTGGAAATTGATGCTAACAAACCTGCACTATGCAGGGGCACTCTTAAATCCTTTCTTGATTGAAGTAGAAACCCTTCATAATGACGGTGTGGCCAAAAGAGCCTTAAATCGGGTGCTTCGAAAAATGAGCGAGTCATTGGGATTATCATACATGGAGGCATTGTAGGAGCTCACGTAGTTCAAAGAGAAGACAGGCCCTTTTGACCCCTTAGAAGAGGCTCTTGATATTACACACTGTAAACTAATGCCTCATCAATGGTGGAATCTTGTGGGTGCTAATGTTCTCCCAAAAATTGCAATGAGAGTTCTATCTTTGACGTGCTCAGCATCATCATGCGAAAGGAATTGGAGCATGTATTCATTTGTGCACAATAAAGTGCGAAATTGCCTAACCACATCCAAGGCGGAAGCATTGGTGTATATCTACACCAATAGTAAACTTGAATGTGAGAAACGTGGACGCAATCCTACAATGTTCTACGAAAAGTACCTTGTGGATGGAAATACCTTGGAAGAGAATGAGGAGCCATTAGGTACAGGATCATTAGGGGATGGTGACCCAGTCAAAATGGCTCGAGCTAATGAAAACATTAGGCTGGCAGAAGACCGCCTATGTGGAAATATTTGGACATGACTGATTCATAGATAAAAGAGTCCTCCACGGAGACACAACTATGGAAATACATTTACAACTGAGAATAATAGGTACTACTCGGAGGAGAAGGAGGTTCAACGTGCACCACGAAGGCCCCCGCAACCCTACGTCTCTGCTAGAGATAGGAATGTACCTCCTCCAATAAATTCATCGCCGACGAGGGCAAGTAGTCCCGACAACCCCAATGAAGGCATAAATAGTCCAATGCCCACAAGAACTAAGGAAGCAAGATCTCAAAATGTTGTAGATCAAGGTTCTACAAGGGTAATGAACCTACGAAGCGCTGTTGGAGTTGCTAAGGTAAATGAAAGGCAAGAGGAGGCAACACCGCCAACACACGTCGAAGATGTTGTGCATACAAGCGTTCCACTTTCTCCATTACGGAGCCCCTTAAAAACAGAAAATGTGGAATATGATTCAGACTTGCTCTTGCAAGCTGTTATGAACCGGAATCGTACGGTGCCCTTAAGTGGAGGAGGAAACGCAAACAATGCTAGGGCGACTAGGTCTATACCAACCCGTGCGACTAGGCTGCCCTTGCATAATAGTCCTCTTAGGGCAGTTGATAATGAAGTCCATGCCTCAGCTCCGCAACCCACTCAACCCTTCTCTATTTCTGGCCTTGGAGAATCATCCTTGCTTGTGCATGAAGGCACAAGAGGATAGAAAAAGCGATTGAGGAAGACGCAGGAGAGGCTGCAAAGAAATCCCAAACGACAAAACCATGTTGTCCAAAGATTCATCATGGGTGAAGCCAATTCGAATCGAAACATCGGGCAATCCAGTAGAAGTGGACGACACCTTGCATCCAACCTTGATGGAACAAGAGATGCATTGAGGTTGACTAAACGATTGGTGCAAACTAGCGGCGATAGCGTCGTGGATACTGAAGTGCGGAACGTGAACTCAGAGGTAGAACATGAAGTGCAAAATGAACGAGTACGAAGGGAGGACGACGAGAATGATAACTGTGATGATAATGAAAGGGTGGAAGAGTCGGATGATGATTTTGACCCTGACCTTGATGAGGTGCCTAGTGATTACACATTTTCACCGTAACTTTATAAATATAGATTTAGAGGTAGTGAAGTGGTAATGTAATGCTTTTGCATAATTTTGGTGTGTTGAAGTTTTCTAGCTTAAGTTCATAGGCAAATAGCCTATAGATGAGTTTTGTATAGTATCTACTTTAGTATGAAAGCATGATAGTGTTAGAATTACAAAGTTCTGTTCAATGTCTTTAGTGTGGACTTCTACAAGTATAGACGTGGAGATCTTAACAAAGTTCATGGAAGTACAATTGAAGTAGAAGTTCATTTATAAGATTGGGTCACTACTCTATTAGTGTGTACAACTTATAATTACAATAATACTAATTATCCTTACTTTTTTCTTGTTTTTGTATCTATTTTTGGTGTAATTATTACATCCAATTGCGATATTGACTTCTACACTTCAATAGGAGTAGAAAATTTGAATTAGAAATTTCCAACCATATGTAATAAAAACATGTAGAACTCGGAGGCTCCTATGAATGAGTGAATGACCACAGAATGTGAAGTACTTAATTTAAGGCTTAGGAGAATGCAATGGCACATGGAAACTGAAGGATCCTAAATCGTGAGCAAGATTGAAATGGTCGTTATATCCATGTTTGCAATTGCAACGACACACGAGGTTGTTCTTAACCTTTTACAGATGGACTAGTGAGTATGAAAATCATCTCCAATGGAACTCTGTGATGTGATGTACTTGCCTTTCCCCTCACAAAAATACTCATTTCCGGTATGAGGACTTAGTAAGATCTCTCTTTTGGGAATTGGGACCCAATTTCAAAGATGGACAATTGCATTTATGTTGTATATTAGAAGTTCTTATCATCCACGGAACAAAAGAAATTCCTTGCGTATGGGATAAAGCCAAGATCGCCCTTTTCCTTACACCCGCGGTCGCCTTTAAACCCTTAGTTGCCCTGAGTTGGACCCACAGTCGCCCTCATTTTGAGACCCGCGATCGCCCCACCGTACCCGTAGTCGCTCTGGATTTTGGACCCGCAGTCGCCCTCATTCTGGGACTCGCGGTCGCCCCACCTTACCCACACGTGCCCCACCCACAGTCGCCTATGGTGACATGGTCAAAGCTTTCCACGTCACTGTTGACAACCCGCCACGTAAGATAAAAATTTTGGCTGCCCTGCCCAAAAACCCTAAACCCTAATTTCGCACTCATCAAATTTGTCTCGTATATGCGACACTCGTCTTATACGACATGCGATATCAGACGAACAACTCGACACCCAAACCCCAAAACACATTCGACAGAACAATCCTGATTTTGTCCATAACTTTTGATTGGAGGCTTTAAATCTCAAATGGTTAATTAGAGATGAAATCTAGCTTGAATTTACAACTATTCTTTGTTCAAAATGTATTGAAAGAAATTATTCTACTATGCTTAAATGTGGTTTGAATTTCAACTTTCAACACAATTTTACATTTTGATTGGCAATGAGCAATCAAGCTCTCATCTTCAAGTTATCCCATATCCTTTGAGTGTTCATGACAAACAATGGATGTTAGTATGAAAAGGGCCTCTTCACCCTTTGTTCTTACCAAGTGCTAATGAAGTGATTCTTTTACTATGTCAATTTTGGAGGCCTATTGATGAATTCAATTCAAGCTAAATTTTGGTGACTCTTAAGTGATTCCTTCACTATGCGATCAAGTTTCTCAGTGGACTACTAAAGGATTTAGTTCAAGTTGAAGATGTATGGCCTACATTTATCATCGAATCGGTTGTCACGTTTGTTGTTTTTGTAGATCAATTTGAAGCTGTAGTAGTGAATGTTTCAATTTACAAAATGCAAGCAACTAATTAGTATACACTCAAATCAATTTTAGTTTATATCTTAATGATTGCACCATTTAATAAGAGCAATGACACTATTATTATGGATTTTCTATGTATTGAAACGCACATAAAATGCGCAACAATGATAAATAATTTACATGTATAATTTGTGTCCTTTTTGTTCATTTGATTAACGTATTGAAGCCATGTAGTTCATACCAATTATAAAGTAGTGCCAAATCAATGTAGTAATGATGTACATCGTAATGATGCAATAAATTGTAAATTAATATGCATACCTATGAAACAACAATAACTACATGACAACTATTGACAATCCGGTAGTTCTAAGCTTTGTGATGATGGAAAAACTTTGGCCACTGAGGTAGAGGCATAAATTCATGGAAGAGCAGGGTCATAACTATACCTAGCCTAGACCATTCATGGCCTTATTCAATGAGATGTCCAATAGTCATGTTAGAATTCAAATGGCACTATCCTCCCCTTTTTCTACCTTTGTCCACTCTCAAGATAGAGACCACCATTGGAATTTACATCTTACAATTGAATTTTAAGCATTTCCTAATTTATTTTTCTTGTTGTGAATCTTTTCTAAAGTTCTTTCATACTACTATATTCAACCTTTAATTGTAGCATCAAATTTGCAACAAATCTTTCGTTTATCTTATAGTTTCTAAAATTTAATAATAAAGTGGTCATTACAATAAGACCATTTTTTCACTTGTGTTCAATATTAAAAATTCAAGACTTGTTTCCATGTATATGGAATTTGGTTACCTTGAAAATGAGCACAAGATGCCAACTTTCTAAAATGTTATATGGCCAAAAGAGCTAGTCGAAGCACAATTGCACAACAACAAACGGGCAATACATGAAGGCTAAAAATATGAGCAAAGAGAACCCCAAAGTTGAATGACAATCAATACTAGACTACTTCCTCATCTGTACATGATTGTCAGTGTGATATCCACCACAAATGCACTCACCTTGAAAATCCTACCTAAAGGTGCACAAAATCACGCCTGCTGATTTACCTATATACAGCTCACCTTACAGCTCTTCATGCTTGGCCACCTTAATGTCATGCTGTAATTCCTCATACTGTTCCGGACTAATACCTATTTGAGGTTCTATTGGAGGTACCTTCCCAGCTTCTTTAAATAAAGCTATCTTTTCGGCTTCTATTTGAGCTATTGTTAAGTCATTGAGAGGTCCGTCCTCAGGCTTCTCTGGCCCTTGTTCAAAGTAGCCATCAGGCTTCCCAGGCTCCGGGTGTTTCACTAGCTCATCAACTTTTTCTGGATCTTTCGTGGTAGTGACTTCCGAACTGTCCAACTCATCCAGTCCTGCTACTTCGCCAAACAGGGTTTTGAACAACTCACGGTGACAACGGTCACAGTTGAAAAACCAGGAATAATGTCCCTCTCCCTCCAGCTTGTGGAGATCTACATGCGGGAGTACTCGTTTCACATACTCGCTCATAACCAAAGGCACCACCTTGTCCTCCGTTCCCTGCAAACACATGAAGAATACAACCTCAAATCGCAATACAGTCCAAGTGTCCTCAAGCGAGTGTAAGAATCCAATTCCACCATCACCTGCAGCAGCAAAATGATATATTGACGCCAATCGCTTCTGCTGCTATCTGAATAAACCATTGAATTCACCAATACTGAATTGTCCAAATAAATTGGCACTGAAGAGGTGGAAAAGTTGTCATACATGAAAAATATGGATTGGTCCAGAAAAGCCAGGTAGCTCGGAGCCTCCAAAGAAAAAGAGAATCCGCTTGAAGATACTTGGCTTTTCTACCTTGGGACGAATATCCGACAATTGGAAACCCCAGTCCTTAGCCTGAAGAATAAAGTCCTGAGCGTGTGGCTTAAGATCTCCCGAGCGCACCGACTCCCTGGTTGATCGCTCCCACACTTCACCGAAAGCATCTGTCTCTAGCAGAGCTCGATCCTGCAAAGCAGATTGCAAGTAAGAGGAGGTCCAATTGAGTAAACATCCTTTCAACTGCACAAAAAAGGACAAGCAAAAACCTCTGTACTCTAAATGTAAATAAAAGGCTAGAATTGAGTCACCTTTGAATTGACGCGCTTTTTCATGCTCTTCATGTACTTATTGATCTTTGTGGCCTTGCTTTTAAATTTTCCAGGAACAAAAGAAGGCCAGTGCCGAGCATACTGGAACGTTGTCTTTAAGCCCGGTATACCAGCCCACATAGCTTTACTCTCTTCCTTCGTGATATTCTTGGCATATGGGTTCATCAAAGGACCTAGCATCGCTACTCCTGCACATCATGGGCACCAGCAAGATATTAAGAAACTAATGAAGAAAACGACCAACCCTGTTCTTGCTTCATGAGCACCCAATCATGGTCACATCCCTCTGAGCTCAAATGCCACTTCCACATCTACAGTAGGTGAAATTAATCATTTGGGAAGCTACAAGATATAGAACAAAATGTACCAATAGCAAGAATAAAACAGACTTACATTTTGAACGATAAGAATCAATGACTTACATTTCCGAAGTGGACTTTAAATTTGTAGCATGGGCACTCAGGAGATAAGACTCAAATTTCCAGAGAAGAAGAGAATTACCAGCCAGTCGATTAGGAATATAGTGGAGAGCAGCCCATGCATACGTAGCGCCACCGGAGAAGGAAAGTACCCAAAATTTTCTTCCCATTCCCAATGCATCAGCAATGTCGGCCATGTCTTCTGCGGAGGAGTTTAACGTCCTCTTCACGTGAGGATCGCTTTGGCCAATCCCTGGCCTATCGTAAGACACCAAACGGACAGAATATTTCTTGAGCAGATTCTCATTGACGCCAGATAATCCTGCCATTCATATTCACACCAACAGAGGACAATGAGTGAAAGCATTCATCACACTGGAGGAGAAATAGGAGGGGGACTCAAAAAAAAAGATAAATTTGCGAACTTTCTAACTCACTGATTCATGGTTTCAAAACGTCCAAGTCGATTAATCATATTGTGAAAAATATTATTCAGATGGAGCCAAATTTTAAATCACGGAGTGAGAACATTGAACATATTCGTAAGAAAATTAGACATAACTGACCAAAATATGATCCCTGCCAGACCTACTCAACTCCTGACGGAAACATGGGGTCCAATTTGGAAACATAGAACGCTTTCATCCATTGCAATCAACAATCAAAATGCAGCAAGTAATCTCACGTTATTTCCAGGGCCAACTAGCCTTCACACGGACGTACCTAGAAGCCTACATGACAAGAGGCCATGGGTCAAAAGAACGTGGTACTTGGCCTCTTCTTTGCTGGCACCTTGTTCGACATAGGCAACGTGTCGCCCGTTGGGCAACTGAATCTTCTCTGCAACGATCTTGGACACGTCCACATTGTACTTCGAGCTTCCATCACTTACAGACCAGCCTGAAACCAAACACTCATCATCCACATTCAGTTCTTCTCCAAAATCACCGTGACCAGATCTAGTGTTTGCACTCACTCCTAAAAGACCAATTAGTACAAATTGAACCTCATGTTCTAGAAGCACTCTTGCGTAGGTCATAAAAGGACTGCTCTTGGTACATTTCTTCAAAAAAATTGACCAACACATGCACTTTTCTCCACTGATTCTGGTGATATAAAAGTTGACCCCAGTCGGATTATATTGTTTTCACAATATGATTGAACAGGTCAATTTACAACCATGAATCCTTGACTTTGAACATATAAAATTCAGTTCTCCAAAACCACGATGACCAGAATATAGGGTTACAATTAGCGATAATTAGCCCTGAGAGGGCGAAGAAGTCCAGTTCAGGCTTCAAGTTCTTGGGTTTAGGGTTGAAGTAGGTCATACGAGGACTACATTTTGTCCAAATTCACTTACTTCGTGACTAACACACCCAACGTATTTCATTAATATGAAATTAGGCCGCATGTGCGTTACTGATTTTGCAATCTGATCACTCGAATTTATCATTTTAAAAACCACGAACTCTCAGTCTCTTCAGGCTCAGGGCTTCTAGTGACAGCGCAAGAAGGGAGCACGAACCAGCGACGAGAATGCACAAGAGCAAAACCCCGAGGCTCCCAACGAAGTAAGGCGCAACCGTGGCCGGCTCATATCCCTCCTCTTTGTTGTAAATCCGCATCGCCGTTTCCCTGCCCAGCTGCACAGTCTCCGTCGTTTTGGCCATAACCGGCTGCAGCGTATTATTCACCAGCGGCTTCACCTGCGCCGCGCTCGCGCTCACCTGCTCGGCGCTCTTACTCAGAATCTCCGTCGATTTCTGCACGTAAGGATGGTTCACCAGAGGCTGCAACCTCGCCGTCGTCTGCCCCAGCGTCTGCCGCACGCTTTCCGCCCCCTGCGTCACATACGGGTGCTCCATCACATTGGGAATCCTCTCTCTCCACGACTGCGCAGTAGTCGCCGTCTCGTTGGGATCCCTCGTTGGCCCTTCTTCCTCTGGGACGGAATCCCCCGTGGTCGTCGTCCCGTCCTCGGACTGCTTCACCTCTCGCTCCATGGAAGATTGCGGCGAAGGGTCGATCGCTTCCCCCTCCATGGAATCAATCGACACCGAGATCCAAAAATCACCCGATCAATTGCCACAAGCAGAGTTTCACACTCTCAAGAGTCCAAGAATGGCCCAAACTGACTCAAACTAGCACCAAAATGAAGAAATTTGGCACCAAATTTGAAGGTGCGAGGCGCCGGATTAGGGGAAGACTGGGTTATTAGCTGCAGTGGTGATGAGGATCTGGCTCGGGAAGCCCTCGCAAGAAAGCTGCTGGTTGGACTGTCTCCGAAGCAAGCGCGAACGACGGACACGAGAGAGAGAGACGGCGGGGGCGAGCTGCATTGGGGACGAGACTTTCGGAGGCGACACGTTGCGTCGAAGTGGAGGACTCTGACTGGATGAGTCGGGGAGCGTGCGGATACGAACGGCTGAAGGGTTTCATCCATCCTTCGAGATTTCATTCCTTTTGCGGCGCTCGGTTTGTCTGAGACGGATGTAATCATCCAGTTATTATGCAAGTCAAAATGTTCAGTTCCCCCGAAAGTGGGTAGCTATAAATTGACATCCAAAATCGCCACTTTCTTTACTACTATAGCTTAACCCCTAAACGTCCAAATTCATCTCCAGAATTGACAATTTGAGAAAAATTATTAGAAAGTGCTATTTGGAGGCATATTTTGGAATTGATATACAAATGAAAGTTGTAGATTACAATTTTTCAATTCCATTTGTATGGTTAGATTCACCAATTCTATCACCTATATTTTTTTATAAATTTTGAGAGAAAAATTCCAAAATTCCTTCAAAATTCGATTACAAGCAAAATATTATCATTTTTTGAGTAAAATTTGTTGGAATGGATTTGAAATGAGGTTCTCTTCACATGGTGATTTCTTGAAATTTTTGTGTTCTTCCTATCTATGACCTCATTTTGGCAAATCCAGTTTAGAACTAAAGTCAATGTAGTTTGACCACTTGACATACTTGCACATTTATAATTTTAGAAAAATATGAACTTTAGTAACACCAAATCCAACCCTTACATAGGACAAAAACTTGATAATATATCTTCACAAATTAAAATAACTTTCATCCAAGTAGTTAGGAGGATGAAATGGACGTTTCAAATTGTTCATCGTTTAGAAAATGGACGTTGACGTGTTTAGGGGTTAACCCCTCATCACTGAAGGGGACCAAAAGTGTCCTCACTTAGTTTCAAGTCCAATTCAAAGTGTTGTAACTTTTGCATATGATGTCCGAATTCAATGAAAAATCTATGCACTCTCTTCTAGTTTTTGTGGTAAAATTTTCAGATCAATCCAAGATGTAATGATTTTTTGGAAGCCAATCAAAGTTCAAAGGTTCAATTTGAGTTCACCAAACTACATTTGATAGTTGCAACTTTGGGGGCTTGTATCTCCTTCATCCAATGTTCGTTTTCAATCAAATTTGTTGGGTTATGTTCCCTTTGAAGTCTAGTTATTGCAATAAGATTTTCATATCAATCCAAGTTGTTTGAATGTTTGGGAGAAATTTGAAGTTCAAAATTTGGACATTTTTGGATTTTGGTGAACTTTGGTGGCTTGTTTCTTCTTCATACAATTTCATTTCCAATCATTGTTTTGGGAAAAGTTTTGCATACTTGTCTAGTTTATGTGGCTAAAATTTTATATCAATCCAAGAAGTTGTGAGTGATTAAGAATCATTTTAATGGAAGGAGGTTAAATTTTGGATGTGTTTCTTACAACTTTTCGAGTTACTTTTTGACATTTCAAAGCCATTTTGCAACTACAATGAATCAAATAAATGATTTTTTTTCAATGATGTGTTTGTATAACTATTAATTGTAATTTGATTCCATCTATATGCACTAGCTTAAACAAATTGGAATAGATGTTTCAACCTTAATTTCAATGCAAGAGCTTCAATACCAATATCACAATAAATACAACTTTTGTATTTTTTTAACCCTAAAAGGACATTGGCCTATGACCAAAGTAGTCACTAAATTGTTTTAATTTTTAGACCAATATGTGAATTCCTCATTTCTATAGCATCCTTTAAAAATGAAGAATACAACTATTGGTCAAAAAATGAGATCATTTTTGAGTGACTACCTTATTCCTAGGCTAGCATCTTTGGCTAAGGTTAATAGAAGTTTTGGATTTTGGTAAAAAGAATTTTAACTAAAAGTTCAAGAAGTTTCCTAAAATCAAAAAAAATTCAAATTCAAATTTCAAATTGTAGGGGATGGAATAAAGACTTTAGTTCAACCAAATAGTGTAGAAGATATTATGATGATCCTAATCTGTACTATTAAAATGACATACATAGGGGATTTGGTGTCATCAAACATCCCTCAAGGAATGTGTGTACACAAAACCAGTTTCACAACATTCCAACTCATCATGCAAAAGATAATGAATTATGAAGCTTTTATCGCACTAGGAATTAGAAAATTACTTACAAAAGGCAATTGTGATGTTTGGATCTTTGTGATAGGTAGATTGACAATGGCACTTTTTGTATTGTTGAAGAGCCCTCAAGAAATATATTTGCCTTCAAAGCAAATTTCATACCATTCCAAACAATATATTTCAAATTTTTCATAGACCTTAAAATTTAGAAAATTTTATATATATATATATATATATATATATATATATATATATATAGGTTGTAAAGACCCATCGAGATGACATGTTCAAAGGTCAATGAGCTAAAGAATGTTGCAACAGTCACAACATTGAACCAATACTATAATCCCTAAAGGACCACATATGTTTGAGCCTGGCTCTTATAACAATTACAATTCCTCATTTATATAGAATAAATTTGATGAATTGCCATTGTTAAAATGAAAGAAGACTTAAGTAACTTTCTTGTGAAAAAAGAACAACCAAATTACACAATTTTTGAGAAAATGCCACCATTGACAAGATTGATGGAAGATGATGGTTATTCAATACTTTGAATATACACAGAGATTGGAATGTTGAAATCAAAATGCTCGAAGTGATCTAAAAACTTTGATTTTTTTCTCTGCATGTATATCTTCATGATTTTGATGTGTAATTCTTTTTCAAATCATTTTGAAGTGTAGGAAAAAAGATGTGAAAAAAAATAACTGCCTAAAGCCACTACTCCATTCTCAAAAATTTCCTTGAAAATTACTAACCCCATCAAAATACACCAAAAATCATCATCTAAAGTCTATTTATTGTTTCCAACTATTAGTGAAATTCACATTTCAAATTTTCTACAAATGTTGTTTTAAAAGCCACTTGGTTGGCTTATGGCTCTTTGCAAGTTTACTTTAACCTATAAACGACATAATGAACATTTTTTGTCCAATGAATGACATGATATTCTCCTATAGAAGACAAAAGTACAACTATTCATCCTTAGATTTAGGGGTGGAAAGGGAAGGTTTTCTAAAGTAGTTTGACTCCCAATAAATAATTTTGTTTTACTTATTATAGACGATGTCACACAATTCCAAAAGTGATAATTCCCATAGTTACCAATCCCATGCTTAATGATTAGTCCTTCTACTATTTTCAATTGTAATTCTTTTAACCCCTAAATGACATGGTAGACATTTTTTGTCCATTGAATGTCAAGGAATTCTCCTCTGTAGGAGAGAATTCCAACTATTCATCCGATAAGTAGGGGTGGAAAGTGGAGATCTTCTACTATAGTTTGACTCCCAATGAGTGTTTTTGATTTTTTTAAAGTGGATGATGTCAAACGGTTCCAAAATGCCTGATTTCCATGGTCATCAGCCCGGCGTTCAAGGGTTAAACTCACTCACTATCACCTTTTCACTCTACTCACCCTATCACTTTCCTGTTTTCCCATGCCTCATAACTTGCTTTTTTGAAAAAACGCGCATGGAATTTAGATACTACGAACAGAAAGATGGCTCCCAAGAGTTTTGCCTGGAGGTAGTGCAAAGCTCTCGAGGCTGTTGGAATTCACAATGAGATTCTGTTCGTGATGTAATTTTCATGCAATGCTCTCATTGTGGAAACATAAAAGCTTTGCGCAGTAATGAGATGTATATCAAGTCGAAATGAATTACAATGTCGGAAACTCATAATTAGCAAAAGCGAAGATCATTATTTCAATCATGTGGGAACCTCCAAGGCAGAACCAAAACAGGGTACCCAATCGTCAGAATCATATAGAGCGAGCGCACGAAGGAAGGACTGCCTATTAATATTTCACATATAAAGAGAGCTGAATTGTTTTCAGAATTGCTCGTGCCCAATCTGGACTGATTTCAGTGAAAGAATTGTAAGCTGTACGAGGCCATGCCATCACAAAACTCTTCGAGAGGAGCTGCTGCTGTTGCTCCTGCCCTTGACTGGAGGAAGATTCTTCAGTTTCAGCTGCTGTTGCATCCACTCCCACCCTTCCTCACTAATCTCTCCTCCCAGACCCCGGACGACTGCTCCACCTGTACAGCACCCCATTTTACAGCAATCCTCCAAAGAGAGGTTATTCAACACGCCATACAAAAACCCACTCGCAAATAGATCTCCTGCCCCAGTTGTATCCACCGTGGTCGTCTCCCTGATCGCTGGAACGCGGACGGTCTCACCCCCATGACGCGCAATGCAGCCCTTGGATCCCAGCATGACGACAGCTCTCTCACAGTACAACGAGAGGAAATTCAAGCAAGTCTCGGGACATGGATTCTCCGCGCCTTTGATGAGCTCCCCTGCTTCGTCTTCATTAGCGAAGACCAGGTCCACCTTTCCAGACTCGAGCAAACTCATTAGCCTCGGCCGAAAGTTTCGCACAACCTCGAAGCTGGCAAGGTCCATGGACACTTTGACGCCTTCCTCCTTGCAAAGATCCACTGCACTCTCCAGAAGATCCTCCCCGTAAAATCCATACCCGTTCAGAACGACCCACTGCGCACCCCTGAAATCTTCCCTCGTCAATTCCTTCGCTTCGAGGCGAACAGCATTAAGGAAACACGGTCGCATGGTGCGGTTCCCCTCCGCGTCCACAAGACAAGCGCACTGCGCTGTCAGACCCGGATAAACTCGGAGACGGGTTAAGTCGACTCCAGCATGCGCCATACTCTCGGCGAACATAAGACCTCGATCGTCAGAGCCACGAACCCCAACAAGGGCTGTGTCCACCCCAAGGCCATGCCCCAACCCTCGGATGGTGTTTGCCACGCTCCCGCCGGCTAGGGTTTTTACCCCTTGCTCCGCCACGCCACTCGCGCCAATGAGAAAATGCGAATTCACCTCACGCAGAATGTGATCGAGCTCCTCCTCCGTGACTCGCATAGACCCCCCCCGCTCGCCCGGGACGGCTTCCAGGAGCGACCAATCCACCCTCGCGACATGATCCACCAACGCCACCGGCTGGAGACCAACAACAGCAGGGTAAGGCTTGCGGGAACCTCGCCCACGTTCAAGAACTCCATTCCCATGCCCATTCTCCGAAACCCCGCCCCGCCTCCCAAAATTAGGGCTCCCGAATTCGGGCTCGCAGTTGCCATTCTCACGCACACAAGACACAACCTCCAATACCCCGTTGCCAGCGTGAGAGTTCTTGGCGACGCCACTGCTGCTGCCGCCGCCACCATCGTCACCACAGCCTCCGTTCTCCGCTGAGTTTGTGGCCCCCGATTGCGAGGTTCCATTGGCGGCAGGTACAGTCACGGGCTGGGCGGGCACACCCTGCAACTCATCTCCGGCTGAGGCGTCGACATGGGGAGGGAAATCCGCCCCCATGACGGCTGCTGCTGCAGCTGCGACTGCGGGTGGAAGCTGAGCTACAGCAACGCCGACGCGAGAGCAAGCCGGAGAGAGACGAAGGGATGTGCCTCAGGAGCAATGCTCCAGCACCCTTTTCAGGGCGCCAAAGGAAACCCTTACCGGCTCTCTTTCCGGTTCCAACCCCTATAACCGCGCGAGAGGCGCGTTCCTTGACTTCCTTCCAGTCGCATTTAACGGGGAATATTTGGGGGATGGGACCCTGAGAGGCTGAGACCCTCTTTCCAGTCCATGGGGGGTCGGATATCAATTCTCTGCTTGCCGGGTCTTTTGCCCAAGTCAAGCCGGATAAGAGAATCTTATTGAATCTCTTCCAGACATGTTCTGTGGTGGGCGCTTTTGCAGAAACCGGGGGAACTAGAGCGGTGATTGGCTCATCATTCAGTGCTCCTGCACTCAATCCTCTCTAATTGCACTGACTTGGGAATTGCAGTGGAAAAGTTTGGGAAGTGCATCGGGAACGTAATATAATTGGCTTTCAATATTGGAGCAAACTTCCATGTCAGTACTGTGCAGTAGGGTGTAATAATCTTACAGATTGCCTACTGTGTCGTTCAAAGAATTTTGCATAATATAGAATGTAAGGTGGGTACACCTAAAAGCGTGAAAAATTGGGCTATGGGTAATTTGAAGGCAAAGTAGTTAGTAATGAAAACTTGCAAAGAGATGTGTAGAAAATGAAGAATTGCACAATCCATTTTTTGATTTTGACAAATTTGAGATTACAGTAAGGGTACAAAGTTCTGGAAGTAGAGTGCTTAAAATAGCTCATAAGGTAGGAGCACCCATAATCATTATTGTAAGTAGAGTTCCCTCAAAGTGTTCCCAAAAGTACCTTGAAACCGTCTTTCAAAGTTTCTTGAAACCATCTCCATACTCAATTGTGGTTTGTGAGCTCTAATTTTTTTAGATTTTGGTGCTAGAATCTAGGCAAATTTAGTGGAGTGTGGTTATGGGTGCCCTAGGGAGTTTTACTTTGATAATTCGTAGAAGTTAGATGCCTTATCTAAAAATTCTAATTGCTTTTTTTATAATTCATGATTTTCAATTGCCAATATTGAAAAAATATTATTTCTAGAAAAAGTTGCACCCAACTATGTTGAATTGCTTAAATTGATAGTTATAGATGTTCCTACCTTAGGTGGCCTTCAAAGTGAGTAGTCACATTCCATGCAAGCTCATTAACTAACTAGACACGGAAAAGCTTGTTCAAATAAATATGCAAGGTAGTGAACCAACTAGAAATAGGAAGGCATGTTAGAGATTTAAAACATTCATTTATACGAGCTTTGAAGTTTGGCACATGTACCCAAAGTATCAATGCTTCTTTGAAGAACCACCCACAATAATCACTGAAAATTTTAAATATATATTTAAGCCATTTGGGGGCTTATTTTAGGCTACGTTTTAAGGCACGGTGTGATTTGGGAGGTATCTACCATAATTGGCATTTTTTGTTTATATATAATTCACATTCAATTCTTATGCAATCCCAATCAAGCTTACCAAATTTCAAATTCTGAAAAGCAAAACACCATCTAGGATGAATCATTTCATTTAAGATTTGTGGTGTTATATAATTCATTTTTTAAAATTCAATTGCATACATATGTAGGAAACATCTACATGCACATCTTTTATGTTAAAAAAATACCTCATTAAAGTAACAAAAATATGATCTATGAAGAGTTCAATGTGAAGTGTCATATGACTAAAATAGATATCTCTATACTTTAATTAAATTTTCTTTAGGAGAGATTATCTATATCTATAGTGTGAGGAACCTACAACTCTAGGTGTTGTGAGACATACCGTCCTTCAAGTGGCATTTTGTTGTTGGAAGACATAGACAAGTGAGAGAGGTAAGAATATTTGAAGAATTGCATTCCTTATCACTTGCCTATTGAGGGCATTATGCACCCTAAGTTGGCAATGGTGCTAGAAGGCCTTCTATGATTTGTTTATGAGAGAAGAAAGGTTATTGTATGACTAGTGCCAACACATTTGGTAGATGGCATGCTTAACTCTGCCCTTGTCAACTCTGCCTCTACGAGATTGGGTTTGTCCTTGTTGTTGGAGGTCTTTAAGTTATGTTCTATTTTTGGACAAGTGATAAAGAAGTCCAAGAGGACAAACCAATTATATTCACGATGACATCATTGTCATTTGAATTAACTACGTGTTAGATGCACGGGACAAAAGGCTTGAGTTTGGAGTGATATTGATACTAAAATTTGACATAAAAAAACAACTTATTGAAGGCCATTAACAATGGGGCTTAGATTCACACACAACCTATAGTTTCTTATCATACCACAATGAACTCACTTTTGCAAATGTTGGTCAACCCAAGACCTTGACTTGAGTGTGTAGAGATGTTGTATAGTTTTTTCATCATGACATTTGGATCCAACTACATTTCTTATATAGTCCTAGTTGCTTGTTGAGGTGAAATTATTAGCTAGGCTGGGGGAATTTGAGAGTATCCTTGAGATGCTAGATTGGATTAGTCTTTTTACATTTGATGTTGATGTTGGCTACTCAATGTGTTTGTACCTTATAATTCTTCAATTGTGGTTTAATATATGAATTATAACACATTGTTATTTACATACTATCATGATCATTAATTTACTTTGTATTGAAAAATATTTTGTCAATGTTTTTCTGATCAAATAGCAACAAATTCATAATATACTATACAACCGCAAAAGGCTTTCAGATCCTTCAAGGGTTAAACTACGGGATGATGGTGGAGAGGTATCCTATCTAAATAGCATGGTTGCAGATTCGATACTTGGCAGCGATAGATTCATTACTAACCTTGTATGAAATCAAATCCTCTTTACCTGACTCCCTTGCAGTGTATTTCTTCATCACGCTTGTTTCAGAAAGAAAGAAAAAAACTATCACGATGAACGAGCTCATCATCGTCCAACGTCGTTCGCAACTTGACGAACGATTTAATTCTCCGTCATCTCTCTCAGTTGACCGTTTCTGCCCTCAGCAAGAGCATTTGTGTGTCAGCGGAAGTGCGGCATCTTCTCCTATCTGATACCTGCTCTTAATCGTCATATCTGGGCTTTATTATGGCATATACCTTATAGAGGCATAAAGAGTTAGATATATTTGCCTCCGTGGGGCCCTTCTGGTCGCTGCTGCTGCGTAGACTGAGATAGGGATGTGAATCAGAACACGATTAGGTCGAATTTTTGGTCGAAGCTCTGGAGTTTGCGTTTGAGTTCCGAGTTCGAGAAGTCTTAGTTTGAATTGTGAACCGCGACCTCAGGTGGTTACAATAAATATCTAAGCTCTCAGAAGCTGAAGCATTGAAAGTAGTTTTTTGCTGTTTATGATATTTTGGACATTCTAAGGTTTTAGGGTTTAACGAGGGGTTTTGTGAGTATTCGAATTGCAGGAACGTTTGGAGTCGCTGAATTTGCTTTTCGGTGGCAGTGTTTGTGTTTTTTGGGAAAGACAGGACATTGTCATGGACTTGACCCGGACAGCCACGCTGAGCTCTTCCGCTTTACTCAATCCCTGCAAAGAATTTGCACATGCGGAACTCTTTTCTTCCCGAACTCTGCCGTCCTATTCCGGAATCGAGGAGGTTAGGGTGCTGAAGGCCGGTTGCAGGTAACTCTCTCTTTTGCTAATGTGCTTGTTTACTATTTATCTGGAGAGTATTAAGTTTTTCATTACTTTGCAAAATATGGAGCAATTCGAGCTAGGAGACGTTGAAAACGAAGTTGAAAAGCAATTGTAGTTGACAGATGCTTGTGCTGGACTCAGAGGAAGGAGGTTGCTGAGGAGTAGAGATGGTCGATATGGGTTCTTGGAACGAAATGGCGCCCTTAACATTGCGAGAGCTGCTTTGAATCAGGATGGACCTTCGGGAGATGGACTTTCCTCGAAGTCCAACCCTGAGAAGAATGGAAGTTCTCTTCATTCCGAGGTAAAGCACACCTTGCTTTTGCAGATTCCAGCTCTACTTGGATTTTGTATATCAAAAAATAGAATCAAGCTATCTGCATAGCTGAGGTGAGTGGCATAGCGGAAATGAATGGATCCTTGAACTATGAGGTACAGGTTTTGCTATTCAAGAATTTCGTCATAGTCCAATTGTAATTTCTTTATTCCGTTTTTACCGTTTTAGAACTGTGGACTGGTGAATAGTTGTGTCTATTATAGTACACTGATTTATCCTATTAGTGCATGTGAGACTAATTTACCAAAGAAACACTATTTCAAATTAGTGCAGGTGGAAATATTACTTTTGTCTACTAATTTCCAGAAAAACAAAATTTGGTAGCGACACTAATTTTGCACCCTCACTACACTATCAATGATATTCAACCCCTGAAGGACCAAGGCATATTTCGGGCAGAAATTGTCAAAAACTGCCACTTTTTAGGGCAGCAAGAAAAAAATGAAAAAAAGGTTGTTTTTTCAAAATTCAACCGTACAAATTTGTACTAGACCTCTTTGGGAACATATGGAAATTTTTTTAGAAACTTTGACCCGACAGACTGAAAGATTATAACGTTTGAAGTTAGGTGAAAAAGTTTTTTTCCAACCTTGCTTGACTCCTTCTAGAATGAGATTTTTACACGAAAAATAGTTTTCTTTTTTAACATCTGCATCTTGTATCATGTAAGCTACATGCCCGCCATATTTCCAAATCATAGGAAGAGTTTTGCATGTGCTGTCCAAAGCTGCCCAAGCTGTCTGCAAAGTTTAGGGCAGCATAACTTTTGATGCGGGCACCCAATCGGAAAAAAAATTAGATTTTCAAGAAGGGCATACATAGGTACACGTCATGTCCAAATTTCATGTACATCCAACCAAAAATGACCGTAGGAACCTACCTGAGATTTTTTGCATATGTTGAACAGACACTTGATCCTTTAGGGGTTAATATTTAGTGTAAATGCACTAATTCATTTATAAATGCTATAAGTTTTTACTCTAGATGAATACTTAACCAACTATGTTTACAGAGATCCCCTCTTTGAACAGGTAGACTATTTGTGCTCTTGGTAAAAATCTTCATCAAAAGTAAAAGCTTATAGCATTTCAAAATGAATTAGTTTGGTTACACTAAATTTGATTATTAGTGTAGTAGGACAAATCAGTGTAGGGCGCCATTCTCTCATCGGCTGGAGCTAGTCTACTGAATGTTTTGTCATGTTATTCCTACTTGTCATTCCTAACTTGGGAATGCTTCCTCTATTTAGCAGGCCAAGAATGTTAGCCCTCCTGACAATTCTGCAAGCACAAAGGGGGTGGTGAATACGCCGGTGAATACCCCAGGGACACATAACAATAATTCAAGTGGCAGTCGGGCAGGTCTGTTTCGAACGCCTATCTCTGGTGGAGTGCAAAGTGCCACATCTTCTCATGGGTTACCTCACCCTGCCATTGCTGTTCGCAACCTCATTGAGCAGGTATTGGTTTCGATCAAACTTACCAGTAACTTCATTCCAAATCTCATTTGACTCAATGAGCCTCAATTGACTGTATCAAAATTACGATAGACTGTGCATGCCATATCACAGTTTTTAGCAAGAGTAATTGAAAGAGAGCAATGATGCAGGCTCGTTTCGCACATCTGTGCACAATCATGTCTCGTATGCATCATCGCCGGCGGGGTTACCCCTTCGGTTCACTCGTGGACTTTGCCACTGATAATCGTGGACGTATGGTTCGAAACCTTCACTGGACAAAGTTGAATATGGTCTAGTGTCCTTTTCCCTAGGAATTAGCAATGCTTTGAATCAGTCAACACGTTTATTTGCTTTTCTACTTGACTCTTTCTTTCAATCTGTGTGATTCTCTACAGTCTGTTTCTGTGTTGAGATTTAATTTGTTACGTTTTATTGCTAAATTTAAATTTGTGTCTGTCGACCGCTGTTTTCACTTCTGACTTGTAGTGATATTGATTCGTTCTCTTCCTTCCTCTCTGTTGTCCACTTGATTCTTAGAGCAATTTTTGTTTTACTTATACAATTTCTTGCCACCCTTACAGATCCAATTTTTTCGTTATCACCGTTAGCAATCCACACAAGGAACCTTCTAGCAGATCCACGGTGCACTCTTGTGGTTCAGGTACTCATTCAAGAATCCTTTATGGTTTTATTCAATTCTGCATTTCCCTTCCTCCGTTCCTACCCTTCATTGTCTCAATTTGTCAATGATCTCCTACATATTATACATTGCATATACTCAAAGATGGCTTATTGACCTCCGTTCTCATACTTGGAAGTCGCTGCACTAAATGCTATAAATATGAATGGATATCCTTCTTGTTGGTTCAAAAGTTAACAGCTTGCCTTGTCTTGTTGATTCCTAATTGGCATGGTTTGACCCGTATGTTGGCAGATTCCAGGATGGAGTGGACTCGCCAATGCAAGGGTTACATTATTTGGAGACGTGTATCCTCTTCCTCCTGAACAGCAGGTATTATGACATGCTATATTGATAAGCACTTGTAAATAAGACAAGTTTTTGATTGTCAAACGCTCTTTTCTTCAGTATTTTACTGTTGTTTTAGAGTTCGGACTACTTCGGATTAGGTGTGCCTGATTCGAATGATATATCCTATTTATTGTAGGAGCTTGCACATCAATACTATCGTGCAAAGCATCAGCAGGGAGCGTCACAGCAGTGGAGTAACTTCACTTTCTATCGCATGGAAAACATAAGGTGAACCCTCTCTCTTATAGAGTTGATGAAGCTTGTGGCATCTACCTTGTTCATAACAGAGTGCAGTAGTCCTAACATGAGGTATTTTGAACTGTCGGAGATTCGCTAAGGGCATTAGCAAGATGAATGAGGAGAATTACACGTGTGGGAAATTACTGGTCCAGACTTTTGCATAGAGCAATGTCTTGTTGAGGACATCTTAATTGTACATGGACATCAAACAGCAGATGTTATATTTTGAGAAACTCCTATTAGTGCTTTGCTCGGAGGATATCTAGTGTCTTGATTTGGTTTTTGATTTGCTGAGTAAAGGATGTGAAAGGAATTTGAGTCATATTGGTGGGAATGCAGCGATATCTATTTTGTGGGAGGATTTGGTACCGTGCAATGGGTAGATGTGAAAGAGTACGACTTGGCCCGACCTGATATTATTGCAGCCAACGGGGCTGAGAAGACATTGCGGGTATGCTATGTGTTTTCTGATAGAATTGATTAATATCAAATTTTTCGTCAACAACATTCATGACATGATAAAAGATCAATGCATGTATCTTAGCGTCTATTAACCACCTAATAACATCCTAATATTATTAAGTGCTCTGAATTCCGTCCGGAGCTGCAGGAACTGAATTTTAGATTTTCAAAGAAGCTGAGAGAGCTTTTATCCTCAGAATCTGAGGTGGATGATGCTGCCCTGATTTCAATAGACAGCAAAGGTGTTGACATTCGTGTCAGGCAGGGCGCCCAGGTAATTAATATCTCTATGTTGGCAGTTGACTTCAAATCAGTTGTTGCCGGTTTCAATGTCATACTTCTATGAATTTCAAGGAAACATCTGTTGTTGGCATATTAAAACGCTACCAGAGCTTTTCTGGTGCTTTGTTTGCGTTTTTAGCGCCTCTCTACGCATTATAGCGTTGAGAATCACGAGATTATTGCACAGATTTCAAGTGATTGTGTCATGTTATTGCTGGGATGCATCTGAAAGTTAACGGGCTGGGTAATGGCTTAAACCAATATCTGATCCTATATTATTGCACATCTTCTAAAACAGATTCTGTAGTGGGTTGCGAGTACTATTAAGAAGGGCTAGCATTCTGAAATCTGATCCTCTTCTTAACCCTTGAAATTCAGCCACATCAGCTTCAAAATCCTGCATTGGCGTTATGATTCTAGTAGCCTCCACTTAGGTTTCCTTGTGTCTACCTCAATTCTCTGACTTACAACTATTATTTTGGCAGTTCAATGTCCGCCGTATCTCATTCGATGAAATAGGTGGTGTCGAGACTATTGACCAAGCAATTGTGGCTCTCCAGAAGGTTCTGGATAGGGGAGTTCGCTTTTTACACTGAAACTCATTCCTAGTGAGAAGGAAGGAGCCTGCAAATCCACAACACAAGCAAGCTCAAAAGCTCCCGGAGCGGAGTTATGTTTCGTTCTTAGAAAACGTGACATCGCCTAGCACTGCCAAAGTTTTGACCCCTCGATATGGCATATTGGCATAATATTTTGGAGGGAACCTCCTTGTTTCTTTCTTTTTTAATTTTAAATATGCAGTTTCGTTACTCAGTGTTAGTGGAACATGCAGAGCAGGTGATGAGGGGTGCAGATTTGGCTTGCGTCCGCTGTAAAGTTTCTCCTTCAGTTTCTTTGAGGTTTTTGTAAGCATCAGCTGGGATTAATGCCTGCTTGAGAGTGAATCAGTCCGAGAACTTGCCAAGCAAGAGACTTCAACGGGAGAAAATGTACCGGTATATAACCTTGTTGTAGACCTGTTACCAGTAACGTTATTACTAGAGTTGTTACTGGCAAGTCTGTCTGAAGGGTGTTTGCAATTTTTGATGTCCATATGACTTGCTGGGTACCTGTATTGATGGAATCAAATATTAAGTGGATCTTCTACTTTTAGATTAACCTTATATTGCTGTTGTTTCCTGTAGGCATTAGAGACATGATCTCAAAGGGGCGGATTGTTCCAAAGAAAAACAGGAAATAGGCAGAGTATTAATGCTTCTGTCCATGGCTAGTAATTCAACATACAGATTTTTTAGGTCAGAGAAACGAGCTTCTGTGAGTTTTGAGAGTGAAGACTGGTTTGGAAGGAGAACAGAAACTTGGTGATTGTCTACATGATGATTTCGTTCAATCATATTAACAAAATTATGTATTGACGAGTCTTAACCCTGTAAGGACGTTGTGGACCTAAAAGGTCTATTCTACAAATTCATTGTAGAAACAAAGAATGCATCTACAGTAGAACCGCCCATTACTAGCCACTTAAGCATTTTGTGCATGATCTGTACTAGTAGAAGGCACTGTTAATTTTTTGCTGTGTTGAGGGATAGAAATGATGGGCGTTGTCAAATTTTCATAATTTTTTTCCTTAAATTAAAATTGTTTTGAATTTTAGAAGCCAAAAGTTGGCTTGCTCCCATCCCAAATACTTAGATTCTTCCATCACTACTCATCTAAAGATTAATTTGGCTCTCAAAACAAAGCAAATGTGTCATTATAGTGATGGCTACAAGATGGTGGGAAACCCAAAACTTAATGGTTACTTGTTAGTCATCTCTATTGAATTTCCAATTACCTATGTATTGACCATGGGTTCTGGTTGGTAATGAGTGGTTCTACTATATTGGTTCAATAATTGAAGTACTTTGGTGACTACCTTAGTCATGGGATTGTGTTCTTTCAAGGTTAATCCTTGAAGGATGCTAGTCCAATAATCATAGTAGTTTTGGTGACTAACTTGGATATGGGGGCCAAGTCCTTTAACCCTATAAGGATGCCATGACCTTTATTTGTTCAATGAATGACAAAGAATCCTTCTATATAGGTCAGAAATACAAATGTTAGTATTTTTGGAATTTTGTGTGAAAAGGGAAGGTCTTTTACAATATTTTGACTCATAGTGAGTGCTTTTGGATTTTCTTAAATCTGTGATTCACATAGTAGCAAAAGGGATGATTTCCATGGTCATTAGCCTTGACTTTAAGGGTTAAAGGCTAATTGAGTAAGGATGATGATGGCTAACAGTTTTTGGTGAATGACTTTTAATTGTAGAAACAAAAATTGCACCTAAAATTCAAAGGCAAATAATTTTGGCTAACTAGCATGGTGATAGGGCCAACCATTTAGTGAGCCAATTGACTAATATGATGTCAAGAGTCATTCTATGACTAATGTAAGAATTAAGAATTTTTTGTTTATTGAAATCTTTGATTCTATATATGTTAGATGACAATTTGTTAAGCTAATTCATAGAATTCGAATAATACAAACAAAATTGGATGAAAATGGTCTAATGAGTGAACAATTGATAAATGTAGTTGAAAGTCGAATGGTAATCACTCTACTTGAGATAGTATAAAAGTAGTGCAGACTACGAGGGACACTATTTGAATAAAATTGTATAGCTACAAAATTGAAAAATTGACCAAAATTTATTTTCAATATACCTCCAAGCACATCATTCACTTCTAATAGATCTTTTTGTAAACTATTGATAAATGCCAACTCTCTTAAGGCATTTACATATCTATAGATAATTCATGTGGTTATACTCATATTAGTATAAAAACAAAGTATAGGGAGAACTAATAACTGGTTATAAATGAATTGGTTCATTTTTCCTACTATCTAATTCTTCATGAGAACTTTAGGCAAAATCACAATCAATACTTCAAAAAAATTACTACAGAAATGCAAAAAGTAATTAAAGTATATTTATGGATAACCTTATAAATATACATAATTTCAATTTTTGGATGGTTTGGCTAAAATTTCTCCTTGAATATTGTACAAATGTGTACTTCATATATATGATATTCTAGTAAAAAAATGTAGGAAGCAACATAAAGATCACATTATATAAAAGAAACAAAAGTTCTCAAAATCAAGCAATAGTTTATATATTTTGGAAGGGTTACTATCATTTAAGATAACAACACCTAATTGTGACCCCTTTCTAAACCAAATCCTAGAGATTTTTGCCTAAAATGTACTCCTACTATTCATGAGTATCTAGAGTGGTTTTAGAAACATCTATTTTTTAGCACCTTGAAAACTCATAGTTTATTCATACAATATCTAGAAAGTGCATTCTAAGATAATCTAAAATCTCCTTTTGACTACCAACAAACATTTTCAATATAATAGTAGAAATCAAGTTGAATTGCTCTTCAAATGCATTTAGGTGTTGTTGTTACTTTAAAGTAGAGGCACTTGAACTCGCCTTCTTTTGTTTACTAGCCACCTATGACATGGCTTGGGAAGATTCTAGAAGGGTGACAAAAGAGTAGTTACGTCCCCCCAAACTACCACAATCTCTCACGAACAACCAATGGGAGTTGAAGAGTTCTTTAAGGTAACTACATCTAAAATTGCACAAATATTACACTAAAAAACTTTTTGAGAGGACTTATTAGTAGTCAAAAGGGGATTCTAGATTCTCTTAAAATGCATATTTTGATCACCATATGGATAATCTGCAAATTTTCAAAGAATGTTGAAAATAGAAGTTTTTGAAACCCATTATAAAAAATAGGTGTTTTTTTATGAATAGTGGGAATACTTTTTAGGTAGGGATTTGTAGTGGTTGGTTTTAGAAAGTGGTCGAAATTTAGTGTAATTACCTTAGAGCATCCTCAGTCCGGACATTAGAAGAAAACTCTATTGTGGTGAACAAAATCTAGGTGACATTTTTGTTTACTGTAATACAACTTTCTACTAGTGGGACCATGTTATTCGACCTTGTATTGTGATGTTTTGGATTAGTTCACGAGGCCGCAAAGTTAATAGGAAGGTTGTGGTTTGTTGCACCTCAATCTATGGATGTCATCACAAGCTCTACCTTGGTTGAATAAGTGAAATCATAGCTTTTGTGAGTGCAAGGGCTAGTTGAGGTGAGCCACTTGTTCATGATTCGTTGGCTCATTAGGGGAGATTTGAGGACACAGAGAGACTATTTTAAGCCCATTCCTTGTGTTGGGAATGAGCCATTGTTGTCAAAAAAAATGAAAAATATTACTCCGTATTAAATAAAAATTAGTGTTTTTCTCTTAAAAAAATGAAATTTAAAATATAAATTAAGGAATGAATTAAATATTATTATCTAATGTGATAGTATCATTACTACATTAGATCGCTATTGTGATGACGTTCCCCATTGTTTGGAAACTATGGGAACTCACAATCTTCTAGAGGGCTAAAATCCCCTCTAATGACTCCCATGAAGAGCTAGAGAATGGGAACTAATCTCAATTGTTGCCACTAAGGTAGGAGGTGCAGAAACTGCCCATTTAAGAGCATTTTGGCTTAGGATGCCTTCTCAGTTGATCAAAGCATTTTCTAACAAATTTTCAGAGAAAGTAGAGAGGGAGACACATCCATCACAATTTGATTTGTAATTTTCAGAGTTAAACTGTATTAGATATGATTTTCTAAATATCATAGTAGTAGGGTGCTTTTTGAGTCCATAGGTACTACCATAAAATGTCAAACAGTTGTCCTTTAATGGTGCAAATGGAGTCCCCAAATGAAGGTGTGCTAACCTTAAATTGCAACAACATGGTGCATTTAATTGTCTGGGATGACACAAAGTCTCCCACCACTCATAACTCCACATTATGTACACTGAAATTTTGTTAACTTCCTAATCCTAATCTAATCAATCCCCAACCATTCCTGAAACTGTGCAATGAGAATCCCAAATTGGCACCAATACTTTGATAGAACATTTTTCAATCCTACCTAGGGACAATTCAGGGTACACTCTAGGAACAGTTCTTAGAGCATGGGCAGAGTTTGCACCTCTTACCATATTGTGTTGACTGCTGAAGAGCAGAGAAGGGTTGAGGGCACAACAAATAGCATGAATTTGCTATGCCAAGCCACCAAGGCTTCATTTTGCAGAGAACCCGTGAAGGTGACGCCAGTGCACTACCGCATTTGTAGTGAACAACGGCAACATACCGTTGCCGAGCGTGAGAAAAGGCCAGACTGAGGATGCTCTTAACATTGCACTGTAAATTACCCTGAAAAGATAACGGAACTGCCGCGTAGAAAAAGTTTAATCGCATAAAGACGGGGCCTATTTGGTAATTCCCCTGTTCTCACCTTCCTGCCTTCAATTCAAAGCAATAGATCCGTTACCTTTAATAGCAATCTCCACCCCTCGAACCGTCCGATCCAAGGGCACCATCCACCGCACGATCCTCTTTCTATTTGAATCCTCCTCGCAACGGCCGCCGCGCTCCCGTCAACGGCCCCGATCGTCTCACTCTCCGAATCCAAAGGCTTTCCCACCTCCGACCTTACCCCCCACCAATGCGGCCGTCATGATGGTCGGCAACCGCTGCAGGGGCGGAAACGTCGGAATCGAAAGAGATTCGCTCGGTGATCCCGAAATCGCCATACTGTTTCAGGTGCGCCACCTCCCGCCGCTCATTCTGCAACAAGTATCTCTGCATTTGGTCGCGAGACGAGTTAGTTCCTCCAAGTTACGTCGGTTGAAGCTTCGCATTTGGGAGCACCAAGAATTTTGGAGATTGTAGCTCATCTGTGGTCTGCTGGTGCGAATGTCATCGTAATTTGTGGGGAGACGAGCAAGTTCCAATAAGTCGACTACCTGAGCTCGCTCGCTCGCTCGAATTCGAGACTTCATTGTAACACGACATTTGGCGCACGAAGAATTTGGGAGACGGCGACATATTCGTGATCTGTCGCTGCGCATTCCTTTACAAGTATCTTCGCATTTGTTCGCGAGACGAGGAAGTTGTTGACAGGGATCATCAGTGAACTTGATTTTCGAGGCTTTCGATTGTTACAACCTAGCATTGTGGATGCACAAGGATTTGAAATACGGCGTGGCAATCTTGGCGTAACAGTCCGCACTGCGGAACTGGAGGGAAGCGTTGTAGGGTTCGAGGGTTGCCGAGTTCGCCATGGGGTTTAGCAATGTGGTGACGGGTGTGTTGAATTTCCTGACACTCTTGTTGTCTCTTCCCATCATCGCATTTGGGATTTGGTTAGCGAAGAAAAGCGACTCGGAGTGCGTGAAGTTCCTGCAATGGCCGGTCATCATCCTGGGCGTGTTCGTGCTCTTGGTGTCGATGGCGGGTCTGTGTGGCGCTTGGTGCGGGAACCGGTGCCTCATGTACACGTATTTGTTCATCATGTTTCTGCTCATTCTGCTCCTGCTCATGTTCACCATCTTCGCATTTGTGGTGACGAATTCCGGGGCGGGAAGCGCGGTTTCAGGGAAAGGGTTCAAGGAGTACAAGCTTGGGGATTATTCCAACTGGATGCAGAAGCGCGTGGATAACCCCAAGTACTGGACCAAGATCAAGAGCTGCCTGGCGGACGCCAAGGTGTGCAGCGATCTCAAGAAGTACAACTCATCCGTGACTTTTAGCAAGGCCAAACTGACTCCTCTTGAGGTTTGTTTCTTCCTTCTCATTCTTAATTTCGACAAATACAACCATATTTCCTTCTTGCCATAGCACAGGCACCCGAAATGTACTTGAAGTTTTGTAACATTGTTACAATCAGTAGCGATGCACGTAATAGTTCTTGAGAGTCACATGAGTCACCAATATACTTACTTGGACCAATCTCTTTGGTAATTCCCAAATCGAGTGTCTTAACTGCCTGAATCACTTCTTTTTCACTTTCTTGTTGTACTCGTGAAGGACCAAGAGTCCCAAATCGATTCTCATTCGTTTTGTCATTTTCAGTTTATCTTATGGGGACTTGCTTTAGCCCAGCTTTAATCATGTTTTGACCGATGCAGGCAATCTTGTTCACTGATTCTGGAAGTACAGTTCTGTTCTCATCTGAATTTATGATTTTCGCGCTATGATGAACCCGGTTGGTCTCTTAGAGATTTTTTCGCGAAATGATATGTCCGAAATCGCGGTCCTTGAGGATTAATGTATGCAATTTGGAAGGCTGGTGATTTCAGTCCTGTTGTGTGACTAATGTATATATGTGCCATGTATACGCAGTCGGGATGCTGCAAGCCACCTACAGACTGCGGGTTCACTTTTAACAACGCCACAACCTGGGTAGGCACTCCATCAGGGACCGCCAACACCGACTGCCGAGCATGGAGCAACACCCAAGCGCAGCTGTGTTTCGATTGCAACGCATGCCGAGCTGGTGTTCTGCAGAACGTGAAGTCGAACTGGCGGAGAGTTGCAGTTGTCAACATCATTGTGCTGGTGTTAATTATTGCTGTCTATTCCTGTGGGTGCTGCGCATTGAAAAGCACTCGGAGGGAGCGAGCTGAGTACAAGTACAGATATGGTCAGACCAAGGTTTAAACATAAAATTCTTGAACCTTCTGCAGTTGTCCCCTCTACAAGGGTACCGTGGATGGAATATCGCATCTTTACTACCACCGTCAACGACTGAATTCAAGTTTCTGGCTCTCTTTTCCTGCCACAGAGGCTTGAATCTTGAATACAAAGGGGACTTGGCATGTGGGGTTCAAGAATGTCATGAATGGGCACAGACATCAGCCAGAGACGATTGATGGTTCTTCACTCTTGGAGCTGAAGACTTGAGTTTAATCTGTAACATAAACAGATCGGGTCCCCTATGCCAGCTTCTATCTACCAGTCCCCAGTTTGCAGAGGCCGCGAGGGTCTTCTACTTTACTTGCAGAAGAGCCTTGTTGGGCTCTCTGGATATGTTTTGGTCACCTCAGCTGGATGTGGGTATTCATAGATGGTACGGTCATATAGAACTCATGACAGTGCTTATCACTTACGGGGATATAAAATTTTTAGGCAAAGTTAAGAGCTCGTCAGCAAGGTTTGGCATGTTTTCAATAACGTTGAATCCTGCAATTGTTGAATGTTCTCAGTTGATTTAAGGTGCCAATTATTGTATATTTTAAAGAGGAATATATTCAGCAGATCTCATTGCAAGCTTCTGTGCTGATGTGTGCAATGATTATGTCTCAAAGTGCGGCTACTGGACTGGTCGCTCGACGTGATGCCTCATACAAGCAAGGCGGTAGGAGCTACAACAACCTATGTGAGATGTAAATTTGAATGTGTAAATTTAGATTAACAGCCCATACGGCAGTTAATTCAAATTGAGTTTTGTTGTGAGTAAAATTTTAGATTTCATTCTTGAAGACGATCAGTATCAATGGTATTGTTATCACTTTTGCAGGGCGCCGACAATTGGTTATGGACTACTGTTCTTTCAGAGTACGTTTGTTCAGAACTGAAAGAGTCCACCACAAAACTTTTGTGACTTACTTACCTCGTGTCAATGTAAGATATTCACAACTATAATTGGCAGTGTCTAAAATGCAAAACCTACCTTTGGACCAAAAAGCAACGCCAAAGTTTAATCTAAATCCTAGATATTAATTTGACAAGATGTACACAATCCAAACTCTAAGATCCATAAGGACTAGATCATTGACCCCTCTCCAACTGACACTTCATTCACGCTTCTGTAGTGTTACAGACTGGAGTTAACCTTCCTTCCACATAGCCCCCAACACATACAAGCTTGGGAAGCCTAAGTATCAATTTCTGGTACACTTTCAAACAATTCTACTGAATTTTGTAACTTATTTGCGGTATTCGGTGTCCAGATAGTGCATTCTATAGCCCATTGAAATCTTCTTTCACTTGCCAATAAGATCCAACGAAAATAATTTATATATAATAGAAGTAAATATTTTCAGACACAGCGCACAATACATCTCACAACGTCTACCACGATTGAACAACGGGCATCAATTATCCAGTGAATCACCGTCCCCTCCAATGCTCAGCAGATTGAAATTCCTGTATTGACGAGGTCCATCATACGATCCGCCTGTTTGGCCTCGATCGATCAATCCATAATTCGCAACATTCATGGATTGCAATACACACCCCACAATTCGAAAATCATTCTGTCCTATACAGCAATAGTTAATTGTGTCCTCTGTTTTGTACAATTACGTCCTTCTCTGAAAAGTATCGTCTTCGTGAGCGTAGTCTCATTCCTTTCAAATGCAAAACCCAAATGAATTCAAAACCATTTGTGAAAGAGATGATCAGTATGAGCTGCATGCACTGGTGATTCGTGATTTTCAAGAGGATAGGATGCAAGATCGTTCAAATACTGATGATCATGCTTTATTCCAAGCCACTCAATCACGCAAATGAATTTTATCCAAATGCACAGAATGCATTGACAAACTCTTGCCTTCTTGATCGAGCTCTATCTCCAGACGAGATGTGTGTAAGCACATCATGACCGGCGTTGTCGCTGACAACGTAGAGATTATAGTTCTGGACAGAATACCTCCGAAATCGAAAACCCTAAACCTTTGGCTCCATGGTTACTAGCTAGATGAGTGCGATAGTCATCGAGACAATCTGTGAGATCTAGCTCGACATATCCGTCTGAACCCCTAAACCTTCGTCGTGTCTGTCTGAGTCTCTACTTTATTATCAGCTGCGCCTTCGAGGGGGGCCTGTTCGAGTTTCGGTGCATTTCATTTGTGGTACGGGCATCTTTTGGGGATGTCCGTCTGTGTCTCTAAACCCCTAAACCTTCGTCGTGTCTGTCTGAGTCTCTACTTTATTATCAGCTGCGCCTTCGAGGGGGGCCTGTTCGAGTTTCGGTACATTTCGTTTGCGGTACGGGCGTCTTTTGGGGATGTCTGTCTGTGTCTCTACTTTATTATCAGCTGCGCCTTCGAGGGGGGCCTTTTCGAGTTTCGGTGCATTTCGTTTGCGGTACGGGCGCCTTTTGGGCTTACACCGCAACTCAAAGGCTACTCGCATCTGGGCATTAATTCTATCAGCCTCTCTGCGGTTGTGTTCGCGGATTCGATTACCCTGCTCTGGGTCAGAGAAGAAATCAAAGCCAGGAATTCTATTCAACCGTCTGCACAGGTCGATGGGATAGAAAAACAGGGGGTCGTCCTCAACAGGCATCCTTTCAATGTGCCCACGATGGAAAACATCCCAGTAGGGTTGCAGATGTCCGTACTCCCTGTCCGGACGCTGGAGCAGCGTCTTCATTTGAACCTGAAACTCGTCATAGGGGGTAACTCCAGTGCAGTAATTCCACGTGATCTTCATGTACGTGAAGTAATCTGTAAGACCCATCTGAACCCTGGCTGCCTGGTCTTGGCACCAATCGCGGAAGCAAAAGAGGCACAAGTCTGGAGGATGGCCCACTGCCTGAACGGGGTCCGGAGTTGGGGCTGGGTTCGCGTCTGCCATGAATGTATAATGGCTAGCTACAGCGCGCAGCCGAATTGAATAGATTCCGAGATAATAATGTAATTCCCTGCTGTCGATCTAGTAGTCACTCTATGGAATCCGATTTCAAGCTCCTTGCAGCTTGAATGCGCATCTGCCGGCTACCTCGGTCGCTCGGTTAAATTACGAACCGTGTCTATGTGACTTCAATTGCAACACTGTCAATCACTGTTCACTTCCCCGATAAAAGATGGCCCAAGAAAACCATTGCATCTCAATCGATCACCGAAAATTTGATTTAATTTCCACCAAGTTAGCTAGCTAGTGCATGATCTGTTCGAAGCGCTGGAAATGGGCGGCGAGGATGTCGACTCTCACTCCTGCTCAGCAAACTGGCATTTGGACATTGGAAATGGCGTCACAAGAAATGCAAATGGACCCCTTTCCAAGGCAATTATATATCTAGCTTCCCTAGTGCAGCTAGCTAATTTCGTATATGAATTATCGCCTTAGTCATTGTGATGTTGGATTCGAAATTGAGAAATGAGCATCATGGAATCGTTCTCTCTCTCTGCAACATATAGTGACTGTTCTGTTTTGCCAGACGTGGCAGTATTTAAGCACATTAATTTGCTTTGAATTGAGGATAGCAAGGCGTCAAATACAAACGCGCACAGAAAATGACATAAACTGATGGGCCAGCCCGGCATTCTTTGTTCAATTGAATGGAACTACAAACGTTAAGGCAGAATGAATCGACGGTGACCTGTACCTCCACGGAATCCGAGTCGTCAAAGCACCATGCAAATCTGTCCCGCTCGCTCGGTGGCTCGCTCGAAGTACTTATGGTTTGCTACACATGTCGGATTGAACTTCCACGCAATCAAAATGACTTATACAATTATCAGAGAATTTAATTAAACTAGTGGAGAAATGGAGGACAATTAACCTGCGATTGCGATCATTTGCACACCCAGACTGTAAGTTATGGTCTG
The DNA here is from genome assembly GCA_963920665.1 of Straminergon stramineum. NCBI lineage: Eukaryota > Viridiplantae > Streptophyta > Bryopsida > Hypnales > Calliergonaceae > Straminergon > Straminergon stramineum. The sequence continues at coordinate 20,675,564 of OY987263.1, read as the reverse complement.
ACGAGATTGATCAATCAATCAATCACAGCAAAGGATGTGAACTAACTTTCGATGGAATATCAATGTTGGGTTAACAAAGAAATCAGTAATAACTATAATGAAATAAATCAAGTAAACATCGATCTGCGGCAGGGGTCATTGCAAGCTTTAATCAATCACCGCAGCGTTCAATGAGTTTTCGTACTCGGCACCTGCCTGGCAAGAACTCCGATCGAACAGCAAGCGCCTGTCGCTCATGCATCCATATTCAAGTTTCCGGCGCCAGAAATTGACAAAAACCTCTGAAATCAGGGCATGGATAGAATTACGTTTCAGGCCGCGCGTCCTGATTGAATTGCCAAAGTTGTGGAATACGCCAATCGAACGAAATTGACATGGGTTGCTGCAACTCTGTTATTTATACTGAATGCGAGTTGAATTAAAACTCTGGAAATAGCTGCACTTTTTGTCTATACTAGTAGTTTTATGCTGCAACATTTGTAACTTACAACAACTCGTTGAATCATCAAGCAATTGCTATAAATTAGTGAGCATCAAGCTACAATAAGACTTCGGGAGAAAAGGTGAATGAAAGATTGTGTGGATGAGAAAGAAACCATTTCAAACCTCTGTTTGAAAAGACTTGCTGCACGGGGTCCTGTACTCCTGTTCATTTGCAGGACATCTTATTCACGGAAACTACCTCGTCATAAGACCCCGGTGTATAAGTGTCTTGCCTTATACATTGAGTTTCGGACTGGTAAGTCCCGGCCCATGACACACACGCGATGACACACATATATACAGGCGATAAGTAATTTAAAATGTATATTAATTACTCCGTACAAGCTAGTACATTCCCTGCGCTTGCAATAGCTACCGGTAGCTGCATTGGAAAGGAGGTCCACATGCGCCATCTCCGCCTCGAAGATCTAAGAACTAAGACTTAACTAAAACGACACAAGAACTGAAACTAATCTTCTCGGTAAGTTAGAGAATCCATTCCCGAGGCTTTCAGCTGCTGCTGTGAGTGCTTTCCATTACGAAGTTCAGAACGTAAGTTGCTCTGGTAGATATTAGAATACAATTAAAACTAAGTAATCTATTTGAATATATGAAATTTTTTACTTAGCACTTAATAAATTTTTTGCAGTCAACTTCTACCGTGCACGATACACCAACCGACTAAAATCTGTTATATTACTCACTGGTCTACACAATTTCGTCAGAATGTGTGCTTGAGGTACGCACGTACAGATACATGTATACCGGTATTGTTAGCTTCTGAATCTCTTGAAAATGTTATGTTCAACTGAATCATCCAAAGATCAGTCATCATCTTGAACACGTTTCAGAAAAGCCCTAGCACCGTACGTATTATATTCCTCGCCTCAACCTTCTCCTCAGGCCTCCTCCAAGAGCTCAGATTCAGCCTCTCCGCTGGACATGCAGGCTCACATTGCACCTTCGATTCCTCTCGAAGGTAAGACGCCATGCACTGAAACGACGTGTGGGTAGTCCTCCAGCACCGAGGACAAGGATACTTCCCCCGCGGTGGCACGGGAGGCCGGAACCTGTCTTCGCCTTCGTATAACGTAACACCAGGAACCCCCCGAGGGTCGAACAAAGCAATTCCAAGATCAAAGACCTCTCGGCAAAGGCCGCACTTGAACCTCGCCCGGAGAGCCTCGGCAGTACTGGGGACGCTGATACCTGCGCTTCGGTCAAGCTCTGTTACAGTGTATTTCTCGCATACAGGGCAGATGTTCACGTGCGAAACTTTGCCGCCGTCCAGCGGATGTGGAGGCCTCGAGTACTTCTCTGGAACCTTGTAAGAAATTGGGCGTAACTTTTCCTGCGCACGAAGTAACGTACTGAGAGTACTGGAGTTTGGCTTTCCGCCCCTGCTGGGCCTGAACAAAGATGCTCCAGCTGCTGGCTGATTCTCAGCTGCTGCTGCTGCTCCTGCTTGTTTGGCTCTGAGGTTGTAATCTTCTACGAGCTTCGGCAGCTCGATGTGGCGTCTTTTTGGAACACGGGGATTCTCTGTGTGGAGAGTAGGTGGAGCTGCAGGGTAATCCAGCTTTTCATCTGTGGAAAGCCGGTACCTAACCTGCATTAACTGGGACTTGAGAACTTCATGTTGGTTGGCGCCTTCCACTACAGGAGCGGTTTCCAAATTATGTGATCGTTGCTCCGATGAAAACTCTCTTGTTAAAGCGGTTCTTGGAGCTGGTTGCCGTGCATTAGCTTCAAACCTGACCTCTTGTTGTGGACCTGATCGATGAGCTACAGCCTCCTCTGATGCCAGCCCAGTCTCGTCCAGAACGAATTCCATGCACCCTGCTGCAGAATCTGGTCTAGCCTCATCTTGTGGAGCCTGTGGCAATGCGGCGGCTACATTATTCACATCAAGCACGCCTGCATCATCAACTCCACTTCCATGGCCACTGCGAAAAAGTAAATTGTCACCAATTAATGATACTGTATCATTGAAACAGCTTCAGAGAATCCAATTCGAAGTAATTCAAACTACATTTACAATTATGGCAGGTTCATACTAAAAGTAGTACAAAGTAATGTAAATCGCAAGATGAAAATTTAAAGAAACGCCAGCATAAGAAAGGTATAAAACAGTTTAGAATTTTAGAGATCATTCAATTGTCTCTACAACAGTTTCAATGACGACCGATCGAGACAACCCACCGGACTCGACCGTGCTTTCCTTGCCTCCGATGCTCTGGACCACTCCGTCGCTTTGAGCTTCCCCATGAGACACTGCAGAGAAATTAAGTTAACGAAACTAACCCCTAGCCCCAAAGTGCTACTTGAAGCAACAGATGCACTCACTGTCACATTTTCTCATGCAGGAATAGTAAGTCCAGACATTGAAACTTAAGCTTAAACCATCACAATTGTTTAAATCGTTAAATTCTTATTGAAGGGATCATCTTTTGTAACTGCATGTGGTCTATACTGAATTTCGTGAAATGCAAGGGCTGCCTGGAAATTAACAGGAATTATTGCCATGAGGATGATTGTCAGGGTTCAATCGGTCCACCGATGACTCAGAGAACTATCGCACAATCAACCAGCTGAATCCAAAGATTCATGAATTCCCTTTCATTCAAAAGAACTGCCCAACATATGGACATGCTTTTGTAGACCGTCACTCCCAACATAGATCGTAACTATTATATGTGATCAATTTCTTGTTAGAGGATGCCTGTTGATTTGTCCGGAACAGAATATTAATTAAGGGACCACCTCACAAGGAATTAAGAAATGACTGACTCATGAATTTCCTCAGCATACCATAGTTCAATTCCTTTTCACTTATTAAAAAGAAGTTAGAAAGAATCAACAGACCTAAGATAGCAGGGGGGGCGACGTCCGGGCATATTACGTAAATTACGCCCTTCAGCTTCAATCATGCACCACGTACAACTACCGATCCTACCTCACTACAGTCACCTTAACTTCTCTGGAATTTAAATGGCAACCACTTGGTGCTCGATCACCCAAACTCATAAGTACTAACAGTAGCTACTCTTCAATTCTGCCTGGCAGCTAATTAAGAAAACCTTGAGATTTTGTCAACTGGGAAGGCAAAACCTCATTTTTATAATAAATTACGTCCCGAAATCTCCAACTGCCGAGACAACCTCCTACACTAACTAATAATTACAGTATGTTCTGAACTTGAAATTTCTCATTGGTCGATCTCGGCGTTAGGGTGAAATGGGATGGGGTAATCGCAACCTGCTGTGCACAAGTGCCGGCAGAGAAGTTGCATGGGTAAAGAAGGATCCATGATCGATAACCTTGGTGAAGATGACTGAGCCAGATTTCGTTAAATTGACGATGTTCCAGTACTTCGGCGCGGTTCAGGCGGCGCGACCTGAAACCAAAATCTATACCGGTCCTAGTTTATAGCCTGAAATACTTCACGAAATCTGGTTTGCGGGACATCGCCAATTTTCATGAAATAATTGACGTTATTCGTAGGTTGCAATCTTGCGAGGTTTCTGGTAACAAAGCTTAGTCGGTGTCAAAAAGAAATTACTTGTTAGCCTCCAGGGGACCTATTCTACATTGATTTCGCATATGCTTAGTGCAACAATATATGCTAGAACACCCATTCCTGACCTGACCAGGATCCAATGGGCAATTTATAGGTACTTGGAAATTCAAATAGAGACTGTAATTGATTTTTAGCCATCAATTTTTGGTTTTCGATCATCTTCTAACCATCAATGTCATGACACACGTTCTTGGTTTTGGGAGTCAAGGTAGTCTTTGAATGAGCAATTAGGAAGAATGCTCTTAAAGTGACCATTTAAGCCTATTGAATTCATTATTGACAATAATAGATATTTCAAACAACATGTCACTCATTCCGAGATAGGATTGGGGTTACATTTCAAGTAGGTTCGCTTTTAGAGAAGACTATCATATGAAAGACTTTGTGCATTAGGTCTGAGTCTAGACCAACTTTGGGCTTCCAAATCTTATAGTAATTTCAATTCAAGGCATAACATTACCAAAAAATTTGCAATCTCCATGATTTCTATCTTTCTACATGGCAAAAAATTTACATTACCTTATATTGTCCAAAAATATGCGCATAATCACTTAAGTAGTTGACTACAAATGATTCTAGTATACACACCTCATTAGTTTAACCCCTGAAGTTTTTTTTACTATGTTTTCTCCAAAAACGCTCCAAAGCTGTTATTTCTCGTGTAAGTACCAAATTTTAAGAAAAAAACAACATTTTTGGACATATGCAATCACAGAATATGAATATTTGGATCATTGCAAGAAACACCTACTTGTTTCCTCATCACAATTAGAGTGACTCTCTTGTCATCCACTATAACTTATGAATTTAAAACCCAATGCCAAAAATAAAAAATCTATTTCTAGTTAACATGAATGTCATCATATATATATAGCAAGCCATCCATCCGGTCGGCCTAAAACATTGGAAGTAGTTTAAGTGAATCTTGCAATTTGGAATCTCTGAGGCACTTAATAAAAAGATTCATGGCTTGGAAGGCACAATGAACCACGCTTAGACACCCAAAGGTAGGAGTCACTTAGCCAAAACCCAGAACTTGGTTGTATTCGCAAATTACCAAGGGTGGGTAATTTGGTACTCACAATCTACACAATTTTTTTGTTTTTTGATAGAAAATACAGAAGAACATCAACTAATTTTTATTGACTAAAACACTATTTTCTACTAGTGATAGAACCCCACTTGTCTACTTTGGGTTCACTTCCTTTTGAATTTAGGTCGTTTTTTGGATGGAAAAGAATGACTAGTTTTCCATCTAGGTGCTCCTACCTTATATAGTTGCTTGCCTAGCCTCATTAGAGAGGATTTCAACCCTCTAGAAGATTGTGAGTTTGCAAAGTTCCCAGACAATGGGGAACTCTAGGGAACATTGCTACAACAACAATTTGACATGGTAGCGACACTGCCAAGTTAGATACTAATATTTCATTAATAATTTTTTATTTATTTAAATTTCATTATTTTTAATAATTTTTTATTTTGGCCAACAATCTTTACTTCATAGCATAGGAAATGGGCCTGAAATAGTCTTTCAATGTCCTCAAATCTTCACTAATGAGAAAGATGCCAACCTATGACCAAAGGGAAGCACTCAAAAATGCTCTGATTTTTGGATTGATAGGTGCATTCTTCATTTCTATGATGATTTGGAAAGTCTCTTAAAGGCAAATTTTCACTCTCATAGATTTTTGAGTAGGAAGATTTCGTATTATAAAACGGACATTTCTTGCCACGTGACATAGTACATGACCTTTAACCATGTATTGCTATTGTAGACACTAAATGTCTGATGGATGGCTTTAGCTGAGATAGGAAGATGGAAAAATTGATTTTCATCCAAATTTTTTATTTTGAAGGTATTTGAGGACATTTTCAATGAATAGTTTTGAAAAGGCCTTCGTTATGATCTCATTGACTTTCCTAAAGAGGAAGATGCTTAATCCACGGATCACCCTTGTTGTATATTTGGGCCATTTCTTGCTATTTACTCTAGATGTGAATTTTAACTATAAAAGTGGTTTTAAAAAAAAGAAATTTAATCCAACTAATGAAATGAAGCTTATCCATTGAACTTTCTACTCCAATCAAATTTTTGTTTAAACCTGAAATTTCAAAATCTGATAGCAATAAGAACTTTGGGTCTATATTAACTATGTTTTGTTGATTTACTATTTATAAAATGACATGGTAACTTTATTTTATACCATGATATTATACACTATATTATACATCCATAGTGAAAACTTCAAATTTTTTGAGTATATTTTGTATTTGATAGGAATTTTCTTCATTCTTTCTGAAAAAATACATAGTGGTTTCAAATTTTTCCAAAAAAGGTTGATAATTTTATAACTTGTAGCAAACATGTGATTTCATCTCTAAAAAATAAATACAAAAATGGAAACAAATATAATAATGGATAGGAAGGCTAGAATCTAATGGTCATGGGCCCATCTTTATAGGGTTAACCCTATATGGACACTAAAAACTTAAAAGGTCCAATGGATGACTTTGTTGTTAAAAATAGAAACAAATAATCGATGTTTTTATTTTGGATGAGTATCGCCCTTGTTAGCCTCATTGTCCATGCCAATTTTTAGAGGGACAAAGCCAAAGAACTTAGAATTTGTTAGTTTGAACAAAATTTTGCTTGAAATCAAAATGTTGCAAAGAATGCACATATTGGTCTAATAATCAAAATATTAAAGGAATACCTTAGTCATGGAGGACCATTTCCTTCCAAGGTTAACCCTTAAATGACACCAAGGACAATTTTTTTCTAATAGATGACAAAGAATCTTCTTGTGCACAACAAAAGTGCAATTGTTCATCCCCTGAATTTTATCCCGAAAGGAGAGGTTTTGCACAATAGTTTGACCTCTAATGAGTATTTTTGGTTTTCTTAAAGTAGATGATGTTACACAGTTCCAAATGGAATGATTTCAACAGCCGCAAATCCATCTTTTAACCCTTAAAAGATGGACTAATGACCGTGGAATTAAATCATTCATTTTGACACTATGGGAATCATTTGTTTACAAAAATCCTGAAGCATTCATTGGAAGTCAAACTAATGTAGAAGATCTCCGCTTTCCACACAAAATTTTGAGAATGAATAGTTGCACTTCTATCCCACACAGAGAGATACTCTGTCATCCATTGGAAACTAAACGTCCTTGTCGACATTTATGGAATTAAGGGTTAACCTTGTAAGGACTTTGATGACCAGAATAGTATGATGGATGACTTCACTGTTGATTGTAGAAAAAGAGAATGCACCTATTGATCCAAAAATTGAATAATTTTGGTGACTACCTTGGTCATGGGGCCGCGTCCTTCAAGGGTTAAGCCAATCACGTTGCAGGTATTCTCGGAGCAAGGGAACACAATAATACCAAAGCCAGGTTCACGAAACCAGTTCCGGCTGAAATTGGACGGGAAGAAACCACGACCGTTCCAAGTTGGAACCGCCGTGAGAACAGGAAGCGACTTCGCGAACAAAATCTGTCGATCGCCATTGCGGAGACCTTGCATCGGATGTCGTCTTCCACAATCTGCAACTCTTCAATCACGGCACGCCTGTGCGCACAACTGAGTTAGCATCTCATGCAATTGTGTCTTCTTAAGAGAAAATCTCTGCACGAATTTTTGGAAAAATAAATTTTTCTGCGTTGGAGGGAGCTGGAAAGGTCTTTGCACGCGTGGTGTGGAGAGCGCGGGACTAGAAGAAGAAGACGACGACGAAGAAGAAGAAGCAGCAGCTCCCAGATTGTCGTAGAGCATGATTGAATCGTGCAAGTTGTGTACCGCAAATTGGATTTCGGATTCCGAGATCTTGCGATCTTTTGTATGACTCTGTGAAGGTTAAGATCGAGAGACTAGGTTTTTTTCTGTGGCGGACACGATGGTGCTCGTTGGCGCTGTGCGCGATTACCTGAATCGGATGCTCAATGACATTCCGGGGATGAAAGTTCTCATACTCGACGCGCAAACTGTAATGGCTCTTGAACTGGAGATGATTTATGGGTTTTTTCGGGTCAATTTGGACATGGAGTAGCTTTTTGATCGTGTGATTTTGGTTTGCGTATTAGGTTTAACCTTATTGTCTGGGAATTGATGGGCTGTAGAGGTGATTTTTGGATTTTAGGAAGCTCTGATTAGGGTTTGGGGTTGCAGGTCGGTATTGTTAGTGTAGCAATGAGCCAGTCGGAGCTTCTGCAGAAGGAAGTCTTCCTGGTGGAGAAAGTGGATGCGGTAGCCAAAGATTCTATGGGACATCTCAAGGCTGTCACCTTTTTACGCCCGACGGTCGAAAACATTCAGCACCTCAAGCGCCATTTGAACAATGCACGGTTTGGAGAGTACCATTTATGTAAGTTTGCACTTCTGGGCCACTGTAATTAGAAGAAATTGACTCTTTCAAGGCTATTGACGAGAACTAAAGCAATATCCAGTTAATCTAGGTGAACGACAGTAGTTGGACGCATATTTTCGAATTCTAAACTTAGGAATGCGTTCCTCTTGATCTTTTGTGATGTCTTTGCAGTTTTCAGCAACATTATCAAGAAGTCCTACATCCAGATACTTGCGGACTCTGACGAACATGATTTAGTCCAACAAGTGCAAGTAAGATATTTATTTCCATTATTTTTCCAGATCATCTTAGAGAGCATTACCGATGGCTGGGACAGAATAGTGCTCAAGTCTTTAATACGGTAGTCAGTCCATTTTGGAAGCTAATAGTCGTTTATGGTAGCTTTCAAACATTGATTTAACGGTATATCGTTCAAATATTTAGGGTTTTCTTTCTTCTCTTGACACATTTTTTACCTTCCTTGAAGTTTTCTAATTAATTTATTCAAGTCCTATAGATGTGGAAACAGACACTTGTGGCCATTTGGGCACATTTACTGTTACCTTGTGCATATCCTGGATGTTGACAAACTGAGAATATATCATAAATTGATCAGTTCTGGAAAATATAAAGATATTGAGCAGTATTTGAAATGACGATGAGGCACTATTCGAGACTCGCTCAACCTAGTAGAAAGTTCCAATTTGTAAGCAACGCATAGACACTAGAATCTGGACGCGGTTATGAAAGTGATCTTTGATTGAATGGCCTTTCATTGATGAGTCTCATTGTCACGTGGATGAAGTGAACATGGTAGAGCTGCTGTGTGACAGGAATTTTACGCCGACTATTATGCAATAGATCCGTTTCATTTCACGCTGGATCTGCATGCGAACCATGTTTCCATGCTTCCGACTGTGGTCGATCCTCACAACAGCCAGCAGGCCTGTGATCGGATGTTGGACGCCATTGCTGCCGTCTTTTTATCTCTTAAAAAGCGGCCTGTCATACGTTACGAACGGAGCTCGGAAATCGCTCGTCGTGTTGCTCAGGATGCTGCGGTAAGTGTCTCTGTCGGCTGGATCCTGTAGGGATGATTGTTTATTCTAGTTTCTGACTGTCTATGTGGAGCCCTTGTTTTTGCAATACTTTGAAGAGTAAGCAGTGAACGCTTTAGGTATGCTGTCTGTGTAGTTCATCATTTCAAATTCTTATGTCATTTCCTCGTAGGCATTTCGTCCAACGGAGTGGTGATTATTTTGGTTATACCTACAATTCTCTATTTCCATTTCTATTTCTACTGCTTCAATGGGTTGACTTATTGCGAATGGATATTCCATATTGGCGGGTAAAGTTATGAGAATCAGGATTGTGGACATTTTGGCAGAGGTTGATGTATGAGCAAGAGCCAGGTTTGTTTGACTTTAGACGAACAGAAGTGGCTCCATTGTTGCTGGTGGTGGATAGGCGTGATGATCCAGTCACACCTTTACTGAACCAGTGGACTTACCAGGTACTTCTAGATTGATTGATTGTGCCTTATCAGGTTATTGATAGTCTGTTAATGAATTTCAACGTGCTGCCCTTCCCAGTTCAAGCTAGTCATTCAAGTGCAGAGTAATTCTTGAATTCTAAGGCATCAGCTTGCTCAGTGTAACTTACCCTGGGTATCTTTGCTGTCTGAAGTGGTCTATCTACCTTTTCAGGGTATTTCCTTTCTCTCTGCTGGAGGTGTTTCTGGTCTCCTGAAGCAAGATTCTTAAAGAGGCTGGAACTCGATTATTTTGCAGGCTATGGTGCATGAGCTGCTTGGCATCCAGGACAACCGCGTTGATCTTACCAAGCTCCCCAAAGTACCAAAAGACTTGCAGGTCTTTTTCCCTCACTATCACCGGTCTATTTTATTCTCAGAATGGTGCTGAGTTATGTAATTCTATGGTGAGACTGCACTCATTCTGGTATACTCATTTATTCTTACTAGACTGAGAAATCGTATATTTTTCCACTCTGAATGAATGTATCTGATACTTGAATTATTTATTTTGGCAGGAAGTTGTGTTTTCGTCTCAGCAGGATGCTTTTTTCAAAGCAAACATGTATGAAAACTTTGGAGACTTGGGTGCCAACATTAAGAAGCTTGTGGACGAATTTCAACTGAAATCCAAAAGCAATCAAAATATCCAGTCACTTGGTCAGTCTGCTGCTGTCCTTTCCTTGGGTTGATACCTCTTATTAGTTTGGGTTTCTGAATCTTGTGTTTCAAAGGTCTAACTGCGCCATGGAATGAGGTGATGCAGAGGATATGGTTAAGTTTGTGGAGAATTATCCAGAGTATCGCAAGCAACATGGGAATGTATCCAAACATGTGACAATGATGACTGAATTGAGTCGGATTGTGGATGAACGACAGCTCATGGCTATATCACAAATTGAACAAGAGCTTGCTTGTAATGCGAATCAAGCAGTATCGTTTGAGGTTAGCCTTCCTTTAACTGTTCTTGAGGCTTGGTTTGAGTTACACGAGAGGTTTAGAACTTAGATTGTTCTTCGCATATTGCCTTCAGTCATATTTACAAGCTGGAATCAGTTACTTTCTCTAAACTTCATCCACATGAAGGTTCAATTCTAGTATGAGTATGCGTGGCTTCTTGATGGCAAGTATATGCCGTAGCACTATTGACTGGATTTTAGCAATTTCTGCTGGTTGATGTTGGTGATCAATTATGTTCTGTTAGATGATCTTAGAAATATGAACTTAGAGTTTATTTGCTGACCTTGAGTGTTGGAAATTGTTTCAGGCAGTGTCAAACCTTTTGAACAATGAGAAATCTGCTGACATTGATCGAGTGCGATTGGTCATGCTGTATGCCCTCCGGTTTGAGAGAGAGAGTCCGCAGTCTGTGGAGCAGCTTATAAGTCGGCTTGCAGCAAAAACTAGCAAGCACAAAGCGGGGGTATGGAAGACAGGCCATGGTTCTTTGTTTGTTTGGATTCACAAGACGTGTCTTACAATTATGTGAAGTCGAAATACTGATCATATCTAGTTGTTTGTGCAGCTAGTGAAGACTCTTCTTAAGCAAGCTGGGTTTGATAAGCGTACTGGCGATTTGTTTGGCAACAGAGACTTATTCATCAAGGCTCTAAACATGGCTCGTGGTCTTAAGGTTTGCCCATCTTGTGTTGAATGGAGCTGACAAGTGCTGATTAAAGTAGAGGAGTTAAACGGGTCACATTGTTTGATTGTTTGCTGCTATATAGGGGCAGAGAGAATGTAATGACTTTCCGTTTTAACAGTTGGATGTGATGTCTGGACAACATCTGCCCATTCTAAATTGTCTGTATGCAAACTGCGGTCTCACATGTCTTGTTGCAAAATTCGTGGATGCCATTCGTTCAATAGTCTGGGTGAAAGAGGGATGGCTAATAGAATCTTCTCTTTGGTGACAGGGTGTGGAGAATGTGTATACTCAACATCAACCCTTACTTGCTCAAACAATTGAGAGCATTGTGAGAGGACGGTTGCGGGATATCGATTACCCCTTTGTTGGCAACCATTTTCAGCAGGGCAGGTATAGGCTTTGCATTATCATATTCAATAGATATATTGTTAAAGTTTTTCTACTTCCTGTGAACCATTTTTACGCAAGAATATTCTCGGAATGTGCAGGCCACAAGACGTCGTGATTTTCATGGTGGGCGGCACAACCTATGAAGAGGCACGGACTGTGCATCTGGTAAATGCCACTCAAACAGGAACTCGAATATTTCTGGGCGGAACCGTTGTACAAAACTCAATAAGGTTAGTCGCTTCTTGAACATGTGTACTGCATGAACTAATTTGTTCTTCTGGTGACTTTCTGGATATCATAAGAGGTTCTGATTTATGCTGCTGTTTTGCTCCTGTTATGCATCATCCATAGTTGTAAGCAGCCAATTGGACATATTGGGGTTAATTGTATGATGGCTTTACACTAGTGTACAGAGTTTCGAAGTCTTATGAACAAGCAGGCTGTTTAGAAGAAACGTGTGCAGTAAGATCACATTGGGGTTTTGGTTTTCTTTTCCGTGAGGGTTTTTAGCTATAACACATCGTGATTGTATGTTAGCATCTTTTAACTGTACGTGAGTGCGTCCTTTTGCAGATCTAATGTATCCTGTGTGTTTTCTGCAGCTTTTTGAATGACTTGGAAGAAATGCAGCGAGTGCAGAAAGTAGAGCGAGGAAGTTTTGCGGCCAGTATATAAGCCCACCCCAATTTTCTGCTAATCCTTCTCTTACTACATTTAGGTGCAATTCAAAATCACTCACTGTTTAGTTAATGCATTTAGGTACCAATGTAGACTATTTTTTTTTAAATCTAGCTTGGAAAGCCGTGGTTACACGATCTTCTCTAGTGTTACAAATATGTTCAGAATCTCTGTATTTAGATTAGTTAAGTCGTTAGGTCCATTTTATTGCCCTTCATCCAGCTCCACGTGGTGGGTGGGTAAATTTGAACGTATGTCTGGGTACTTTTTATGTTTTTGTTCACCCGCTAGCGAACCAGTGCAAGAGTCGACCCCTGTGACCCGTTCTCATATCGCATGGTCGTTCACTGTGAAAGATGTTTTTGGGCACTTATATATCATTGTATTGATTTTGGAGATCTCCTTTGCTTTGGAGATGCAGCAGTTCATTATTGGGAATGCTCTATTGACTCGAATGACAATTTGATACCGTCAATGTTTGTGCAATCATCAACATGTGTGTCAAAAATTTATCTTTGAATAGATCTATTGGAAATGCACAATTTAAAACTATTATGTGTGGATCTGTTACATACAGGAGGTCGTATTCTAATCTAAATTTAAAGTGTGAAACTTGAATGTGAATGTATTGTAAAGCTTGATTCCATACTAATGGAGTAGATAATGCTTGAGAGCATTATGGGACATAATGCCAAGTCTCAAAGTTCATCATAGATGTTCATATCCATACTTCTCAAGAAATCTAATGGTGTGAAAAGTAGGATGCATTATGAGTTATAACACTTTTCTAACTATCCAATGGAATGGTGACAAATTTGAAAATCCTTGAAAATTGGAAATGGCATTATGGTGTAGGCAATCAAGGTTAAGCCTAATATACAATAGTACTAGATGATTGATTAATGATAAAATACATATTGGAAACAAATGGTTTTCATTCCATTTTTATTTATTAATGATGAAATACAACTTGTTCTTATTAGAAAACAAATAGTTTTCATTCAATTTTTTCTTGACAATTCTTTGAATATGTTTGCATCAAATGGGGTGAAAATTTCTCATTGAAGTATTATTGATTATTCTACAAAAGAAGATGCTTAATTCGTAATTCTAAAAAGATACCTTTTAGTTAATTTGTCAACTTCTACCTCCTAGGTTTTGATATAAATTGTAGCTATAAATTTTTCTTTTTGAAATTGACCCTAATTCATGATTAAAATGAAGCCTATGAAGTATAGTTCCTATTTGAATTTGAATTTTTGGAAATTCCCTAATTTGAGGTTTTACCACCATATGAACTAATGAACTATATGTAATTACTATACTATACTAAGTTTCTAATTATAAAAATATTTGATTTATTTCCTAATGTTCTACACCATAATTTGTAAGTGTAGTGAACCTTCTAAAGCTTAATTTGTATTTGATATGAATTTTTTTCATTGAATCTAAAGGATTCATGTTAATTTTTAATTTTCACAAAAGATGCAAATGTCTTGAGCAATAACCATGTGTAGTGTAAAAATTTCACTCTAGGAATTAAAGTCTATTGGCCTTGTCAGACAAAGTCAAAAGAATCTTTTTCTTCTAATTTCAAATGTTATAACTTTTCAATTCATGCAGTCAAAGTTTCTGAAATTCTTTAAACAAATTTTCATAGAAGTCTAGTGCAAATTTGAATGGTTGAATTTTGAAAAAAAAATTAATTTTTTTTCTCATTGCCTTGAAAAGTGGCATTTTTTCACAATTTGTGCTCCAAATGTGCCTCGCCCCTGTAGGGGTTAAATTAGTGTAGGCTAAAACATATTACCATAATTCACTAATTTTCACAATTTTGATTTTTTGTAGAGACACCAATTTGGGGCCTCATTAATAAGATAAATCAAAGTACACCACACTAAATTGTCATATTAGTGCATGACACTAATTTATTAAAGTCACTCTATTTGTAAAATAATTGAAACAATACAAACTTAAAATTTGAAGTAGCACCAAATAATTCTATAGGTACAAATAACCCTCACCAACATGAGAAATTAGTGTACTTCTAAGCTCAAGGATTTTTCCATCTTGTACTTGTTCAAGAAGTTGACAATTTTCTTCACTGTGTATGAAAAGTACAAAACCTATGTATCCAAATCAAAATGATCAAATCATGTTAGAAATTAGGATAAATGGATCAAGAATTGTAAACTTATTTCTAACACCACCCCTTGCAAATATTAGCCTTAAATGTACAATCTTTATTTATGGGAGTGCGAGGCCAAGTTTAGGAAATCCTATTTTCATTAGTTTGAAAATTCATTGTTTATTCATACAACTGAAGTCCCAAAATGTTTTAAAAAAGATAATCAAAATCCTCTTTTTACTTCCAACTACGCAATATTGTTTACCAATGAGGTAGGGGTATTTTTTGCATTCTTGAATAGGGGCCCTCTAAAATGAACAAAATTGTCTTACATGGCAACTTAGCCATTTCCAATCCTTGAATTAATTAATAATCCCTCCTAGATATCTAACAAAGTATGAATACCTCCACAACATAGGAAAAAACATTTCTTGGTTATACAATCTTGTGTAAATCCATCCAAAAAGAATATACACAATTTAATACTAAGAGCAATGTTCAATTGCTTATACGGAAGCATTTAGGTGGAATTACCTTGCATGAACGAGGCAAGTATCTAAAGCCATCGGAAAAGTAAACGTAAAAGTGAAAGTGAGACCTCGCACGGTAATAGGGCATCCGGCACGAAGAGTCGCCTGCACCCTATACCCGAACCCTTAATCTCGAAACTTCCCTTTCCTCGTCACCTCCTTCTTTCCCAAATTTCGCAAGCGTCATTGCCAAGTTCGCAAAGTTCCTTCTCCGAATTTCGCAATCTTCTTTCCCAAGTTTGCAGGAATTTCGATTATTAACTTACTCATTGAGGGCGTCGTTCTTTCACAGATCAGTGTTCCAAATTGTGACCTTTAAGGTAGAGATTATTTTGTTGTTGGGTGGCTTTCGTTTGTTGTGTGAATTTTTGACGATGAGTCATCCGGAGGAGTCCGCGCAGGCGGTGAAATCTGAGCAGGTGGCGCCTGACGCCGCCGCCGCAGCGCAGCAGGCTTCGTCTTCATGCCGGAAGAAGAAGTCGGAGTCCACGACTTTCTTTGGCGAAATTGTGGACCACATCGACGAGTTTGTGAACGCTTCGTACGATGAGCACAAGACTTGCTTGCAGAAGACACTAAATAAGGTATGTTGGGGATGGAATGGACGCTCACGCTGCTACCTTGGGCTAAATTCGGTCTAGTTCGAAATTTGGGTTTGAAGGATCAAACTCTTATTATATGAGATTGTGCTTGTTTTGTGCAATCGACGGTGACGTTATTGCGCTTGTATTTATTTATTTGTTCTTGGTTTGATCGTTTATTGTAACGTCCGTGTTTGAGATTCCGCGAGCTTTGATGCTCTGGCAAACTTTTTCTTGTGGGTGCTTCTTCAGTTTGCTTTGATTTTCTTTGACAGCTGCGTCCTTTTCGAGGACGGTTAGGTTAGGGTTTGGGATCTGATGAGGGCTGGAGCATGGAGAATTTCCCCCCACGGTGTGAATTCTCGTTTGAAATCGCATTATTTGAGAACTTAGCATGCGTGTTTGAGGTTCCGTAAGCTTTGATGCTCTGGAAGCTTTTCTTTAGGGCATTTCGCAAATAGGCATTAGTTTTTCTTTGGCATTGATTTCTCTGTGATGGTAAATTTAGGGTTTGGAATTCGATTAGGGCTCGAGCAAGTGGACTCTCATAGTATGAAATTTCGCTTGTAATCGCATTTTGTTTTGCTTCGCTTTACAACGTCCTTCTTGGCCAGTGATTTCTGTTTCCTGAGGAAACAGAACAAACGAGATGAAGCTATGGGTATATCTTCATTTATATTGGTCCTTACCACCACTGAATTAATCAAGTATGGAAACCAATGTTTTGTGATTGTTCTTGTCCTTTAATGATAGTCATATTCGGGAATGGTAGGCTGGTCTCTTTTATACATTTGAGGGATATTATTGATACTTCCAAGGATTTGATCACCGCTATTGTTTATGTTCCAGATGTTTGGGATGTCCAAGGCTGTGTCCAACGGAACAGGGACTACCAGTGCAACGGTTCCCGTGGAGAATGTGATGTCAAGACCTGCAACTACTGAGTAGATAAAATCTGCCATCTTAGGACATAATGAGAAAGTAGGCGATTGTTAGAATCAGAATTGAGTTCAAAATGAGTATAAAGGTGCTACTGTACAGCTCGGTGTCAAGATTAGATTTGGAAAATAGCAGTCTAGTGTTGTAACCAGTGTTTGGTAAGCAAAAGAGGGTTTGCGGCCTATTGTTGAGGCACCTGTATTCCACATTTCACTGTAGCTGCAGTACAAAGTTCTGGAGTTCTATATTGTAGGCCTGCTCATCTTAACAAATAACCAAAACTGCTAATACTGCATGGAACGATTGCAAGAGTATTAAAGGTCCTTGTACACAGTATGGCGAACTTAAGATAACTTCCTTTTTTATTGGAGGCTTTACACTCAACCCTCTCTAATGACTGCTTTGGGAGGGGATATTGGGTTTCTCAATGCATTGTTAAATGTGTTCTCAATTTGATATGTGGAAGTTGTCCAATCAGGTGTGTTCATTACGGATTCTGATTTTGAGTATATACCGGTACATGGAATGTGTAATGGTACACAGAGTGTCCTTTGCGATAACTGTGTTGTGGCTGTAAGTTAGCGACTTGACTGTGCTTTCCTCCATGTTGAAGCTCGCTTAAATTTTGATGAAAATTTTGTGGTACACAATCGTAGCAGATTTGACAATCATTGCCGTACATCTGTCATTGGTCTGATACACTCAAGCGGGCCACGTTGCCAATTTTCTTCTATTCTATTACCATCTCCAATGCATTGAATTGCAATTAGGTCATGTGCTTTGAACTGCAATCAGCTCTAGAGCTCTGAACTATGATCAACTCCGGTGATTAAGACTTGCAAGTGATCAAACCATGGAAGAAGGGTGCAAACCATGCTCTAGAACTCTCCAAGCCGGTGAAGTTGTGAAGATGGCATGTTTTGTAACATCTCGTATGTTGTCTACAGCATTCCAAATTCCTTACCAACTTCTTTGCAAAGAAAAAATGCAATCTAGTTGATGAAGAGCATTGAGTAGTATACTAAGTGCTTCTTGTCCAAGTCAAGGATCTAAAGCCACCTCATGTGTTGGTCAAAGGAGCCAACCTAACCAAAATTGCAAGGCTAATTGACATCATGAACAAGACAATATCAAGGATTTGGAAGCAGATTTAGCATTTCTTGGTGGAAGGATATAATGCCATTGTAGTGTACTATACGAGATGGGGTTGAGTTGGGTGCAAACAAAAGGCTTTTGATATGGGTAAGGTGAAGGAAATACCACTATTCAATAGAAAAAATTCGTTTAGTTGCTTCCTACATGAACATTTCAAAGGCGACCTGACATCAACTAGCTATTCTAGGATGGCAATATCATAAGTCATCCAAATACAATCAAAATGTTGATTGAGCAAAACAAGATTGCTCATGTTGAGTTCTACTTCTCGATGTTGGATCCATCCATCCATCATAGTTTTAGGACATGATGGACTTGATCCACATTGTTGAGAAGTGGTCTTATCTCACCAAGACGAAAGTCACCTTCTACCTAGCGCTTAACAAGGAGCCACCATCGAGAACTACAAAGAACTAGTGTTTCATTTCCAAAAGCAAGTTTCTCTCAACCATGACTCACCCTTGATGGGACATATACAATAACCAATTATTCAATTATGGGAAAATCGGAATCCTCCCTTTCATATTTTAAGAGTTCATTAAGAAGACTAGTAAGAACTGAGTAAGTGGAATGATAGAAACCAAACCTATTGAGAACATTACCCAGGAGGTGGTAAAGTTGATATTAACGAGAATCTTATCTTGACAATCTAGGGTAAGTAACCATATATATAGGCTAACAAGCCACAATTGGCAAAAACATTATCATTCAACATAACAATGCTAAGGCTCATCCCAACGGCAATGGGTTTAATCTAGTAGCTACACTAAAGTAAGGTGGCTTTGATATCATAATTGCTTGCCAATCTTCCAACAATTCCAATATAAATGTTTTCAATGACTCAATTTAAGCTTGTTTCATGCTCTTCAATGTTGTAGCTAGCTTCAATGAGTAGGTCATGCTAGCAAATGTGGAAATCACTATCTATTGTTGCACATGGGCAAAGACAAGATGCAACATCAAGGGGAACTCTCAGTCACTATGCAATGCCTAGATGACACCATGCATAGTCAAACTAGAACCTCAATCTTGCTGAAGTGGCATTTTCATGTTCTTTGGAACATTAGACCAAAACATTACCATGTTTTTTTGGATGTCATACAAATTATCATTGTTATTGCTAGCATCACCTTATTTTTCCACCAATATCCACACATATAACGCAACATCAAAAACAATTTTGTTTGAGTTCTTGTAGGCTAAGAATTTGTAATGTACTTGTGTATCAAAAAACATGCCTTGTTTTATTCTAGAGTCATAGAAAATATGGATTTCTTACAGTGACTCTTGGAGTTTTTCATCTTATTAGTCTTCTTGTAGACTTCAATTGTCAATGGCCAATGCCTTCACAACTGAAGCATATAATGTTAGTGTCCCCAATATTGTCTAGAATATTCACTTGAGTGGGTTTGATCTCCTAAGGTGTTTCTTCTTTCTTCCACAAAAAAACCATTGTTGCCTTCTCCAAGAGATTAATTTCAATTCTCTTAGAAGTTTCAAATACATACCTCATGGTTGGTGGTACATCTAACCTCAAAGCCTCACCACCAACAAGAGTGTTCAACTTATTGTTCAAGATGTTGTACCAATGTTGGAACAATCTATTGCTCAGTCACCCCATGTGTTGTGGAGAATAATCTCCTCGGTCTCAAATGTGCTTTTCGCAAGGATTTGTCACTTTTACTTGCAAATTTGCAAAGTGCCTTCATGGAGTTAGTCTTTTGGCCATAAGAATCTTGCTAGAACTACATAAAGAATTGTGAAGTTGGATTGAAAGGTGGTGGATCTATGACTAATGTAGTCATAGCAACCTCAACATCACAAAGTTCCTCTATTACGAATTGTCAATAGTAATCGTATGATTATTGTGAAGCATTGCTTTCATGTTACATTCACTCATTTGGTAATATTGTTACAATATTGAAATTTGGTAATACCATGCAGTTTAGGGATGTCATTGATATTTGAGTTTGAATTGCTAAAATTGCAGATTAATTGAATGCATAATGAAATATGTATGACTTTAGTGGTTTAATGATGAACAACTAACTTTATACAACATAAGTGCTTATTTAAGACATGTAAAGTTTGTGCAACAATCTCACAACATCATGTCCATGCATAGTCATTAACACTATATTTTTTTTTATCTTTTACAATTTCAGCACTAAGTCAATTGAAAAGCAAGAATTGTGTTAAAAGTAGAAATTTAGAGCTCAATTAGGCATAGTATAATAGCTTTTTTCTTAAAACTTTGAATTAGGAAAGTTGGTAAATCAAACTAAATTTCATCTCCAAGAACCCATTTGAGATTTTGAGCCTCTCATTAAAAGTTATGGACAAAATTTAGAGAGAATATTTTAAAATGTCCCAAAAAATGTCCCTTCCAACCCATCTCTAAACTTTGTCCATAACTTTTAATGAGAGGCTCAAAATCTCAAATGGGTTCTTGGAGATGAAATTTAGTTTGATTTACCAACTTTCCTAATTCAAAGTTTTAAGAAAAAAGCTATTATACTATGCCTAATTGAGCTCTAAATTTCTACTTTTAACACAATTCTTGCTTTTCAATTGACTTAGTGCTGAAATTGTAAAAGATAAAAAAAAATATAGTGTTAATGACTATGCATGGACATGATGTTGTGAGATTGTTGCACAAACTTTACATGTCTTAAATAAGCACTTATGTTGTATAAAGTTAGTTGTTCATCATTAAACCACTAAAGTCATACATATTTCATTATGCATTCAGTTATCTTGCAATTTTAGCAATTCAAACTCAAATATCAATGACATCCCCAAACTACATGGTATTACCAAATTTCAATATTGTAACAATATTACCAAATGAGTGAATGTAACATGAAAGCAATGCTTCATGATAATCATATGATTACTATTGACAATTCATAACAGAGGAACTTTGTGATGATCTCCTTCTTGAAATCGTCCATTTCAATGGTACCAGTGGCACTTGAGAATTGTCACATCCTACAATCATTCCTTACATATGGCATTTCTATTTTGTCAAATATAAAGACCAAGTCAATGTAAACAACTCTTCCCCTTTAGGAACTAAAACCAATGTGGAAATCTTTATAGTTGTCCTCCATAGTTTTTTCCACCCAATCTTATTGACTTTCTTTGTTTGTCTCTCATGGCCTTTCACTTGATATCCCAATCCCGTAGAAATGTCTCTTGCTTCTTGGTCTAATTGGCCCCACTCCAATGATATTTTGTGGCTCTAAAATTCTATCACTTAAAAATAGGATACCACTCCAAGTGTAGCTAGTTCACAATGTTGAATCTTGTTTTAGTATGTAGTAACATTCTTCAATCACTAGTAATTCATCTAGGTCTTTTTAATGCCCTCAACTACATAGTTGTAGATGTTTTTTAGAACCTCCCTATTAATATAAATGTGTGATAGGGCATCCCAAACACTTGAGGCCCTCTCTTCCCATCAATGTTGCTTCCATTGGTTAGTGGTGTGAAATACATATATGTGGTATAATTTGTACTCAATAAAGTTCAATGAAAATGTTGGCAAAGTAGTGGGTTCTCCAATGAAACTCTTGTTTGATGACCTTGCATCAATACCCTTCATTTCTTACCACCACCACTTGTTTTATGACCAAGTCTATTTCTTCCACCGGTCTTCTAGCTAAGCACAAAGAAGCCTTGATTATGGGTCACTCTTTCCAACTATTGTTCACAAATAATTTGAACACCACTTTATTGAATCCAAATTTCAAAGCTTTAGCACTTGATATCTTAGTATTCAACAATCATTATGGTTGCACACTAATATAGTCTTGTGACAACAATGACAAATGGTGTGATTGCTTCTTCTGCTTGATCTTACCTTAGTAATTGGTTAGGTGTCCGGTGCCCCTACTTGTAAGCCTTGAAATAAATTGAGAATCCTTTGGAGTTCCTCCCCACTCAATTGATTTGAGTGCCTTGGTCTTTTGTTGCACCAATGCTCAATTGTCCAAGGTCTCAAAAATACCTTTGCCCTTGTCCATAGCAGAATCAAAAAGTCCAACTCACCATTTCAAGGTTGGAGCTTTTACCAAAAAAAGGTTAGCATCCTATAAAGAAAACTAGGACTCCAAAATAGCTCTAATTCTACCTCCATTTAATCTAAATAACCATAAAAAGTAACCCACAAAATCTACCCATATGGTATCCGCCTCTACTACAAATGTTGGCTCTAAAATAGCCAAGCTCATGATAGATGTTGCCTAATTGGGGAAACTAATCCCGTGTGCCCTCCAAAAGCACCCTAGCTCATGAGAGATGTTGCCAACAATACCCTAGGCACCACAAACATCATTCCCAAATACTCCTTTCATAGCCACTATCTAACTCGTGGAAATCTGCTTTAGAATCCATATTGGGTTTTAGGATTTTAAGTTAGGTTTTGTTTCAACTCAAGTGAACTAAAATTTTAGGTCAAAAGTAAAAATCATGCCCAAACCTCCTAAAATCCCTCTCTAACACCCATAACTCCCCCCAATCACCTCCCAAACTCCCCATGGTCATCTACTAATCTAAAGACTTTAAATTTCAAAGTCAAATTTGAGTTTGGAATTTTAAATTGGGTTTTTCAATCCAAATCGGGTGTTGGAATTTTAAAATGGAGCTACTTTTCTCCCATTTGTCAACTTTTTCTTGTTAAATTAATCCTAAATTTAACACCTATGCTTCTCCCTTAAGTTTAAATTTAGGTATATAAATTTTCTTTATTTTTCTTTATTTTATTTTTATAGTAGGATTAGTCAATTAATTAATCTTAATTAAAACCTCAATATTTTTTAATTAATAAACACTTAATCTTGATTAATTCCACTCATCTTGAGTTAATTTTTCCCCTTTCTAATTTTGAAATTCTTGGAGCTTAATATCTTGACCAATCAATCTCCTACTTAACCCTTGAATCACTAATGTAGTTTGTGCTGGATTTTTATTTATAAAATAAACAAAAATACAAGGTTTTTACTATTGTGTGACCCAACTTGCTTATCAAGTCACTTTGTCACTACAACCACCCTACTCCCAATCACATTTCCTTGTTTCCATTTGATTGACACCATTGTCAACATTGTTCCTTGGTAAGGATTAGCATACTCATTGCATTGATGTTTATAGGCTCTTGAAGATGACAAGATCAAATCAAGTATTATTGATCCACGCTAACTATTGTGAGCCCTCAATTCGCCACCAAGGACTCATTTTTTTCTTTCCGTATTCTATTGTTGTAAGTATATTTTTATATACAAAAAGCCCCCAAAGAGTGTAAAACCAAAATAGGTGTGTCACATACCAATATAGTATTTGGTATATAATTATAATATTATAATTAGAGTGCCCCAAACCACGATTTGTAAATAGGTTAGAACCCAACTAATCGTGGTAAATTGGTAGATTATGAGTTATGGGCATACCAAGCTCAAAATCCCACATAGAAAAGACATATCTAGGCTAATATTGTTTGAGGGAACCCTCGTGACGCAAATAGGTCAATTCACAGAGATAGGATCCAGTTTCCCCATTTCATCAATGAAATAGCAGAACCCCAACTGTTGCCTTGTAGGTGTAAAAATACCAAGATGGGACCGCGGAGGAATCTATGGTCAAAAGAGGGTGATTTGGTGTAAAAACCATGCCTGGGAACCAACGGTGAAGTCGGTTTGCCAAGATTCCCTCTAGTGTAAAAGATTCCCTCCGGTGTAAAAGACTCCCTTGCCACCGATAATTAAATGAGAGGGGGGATTTTACCCCCTCTAGGCCAATGTGTAGAGTAAAAATATGAGATAACACATATGGTTTGGGATCCCATGAAAGGTTCCACAAAAAAAATTGGAATTTTCTCATAGTCAGAAAATGCTTTTTTTGATGGTCAACTACTCAAACCTACAATGGAAAATTCCGAGAAATTCTCCCGGTGGTAGTAAAATCTCACTAATAATTAGAATATCTTTTTTATGTTAATGATATTCCTTGACAAGTTTCAAGACATTCTGATAGTTAGAAGTACTTGAAACTGACAAGATTTCCCAACAACCAGTGGAAATTAAAGTCCACAGTGGAGTTGACCAACAGAGTGGGGGCATATGGAAGTGGAATGGGGCCAAATCTAGGTCTTTTCTTACTCCCCCATATCCACTAAAGAGCCCAGGCTAGTTACTTTTGCCAAAAAAGTCAACCTCCCCAAATTGGATTTTTGCCCGATTTTGGAGTTAAGTTGACACTAGGTTTTGTTGATCTTTTGAAGATAGAAAAAGGTGGATCGAATACTCTCAAAAAAATAATGGCTTTTTGAAGCCAATGGCGCAACCTGTTTGCAATTTGGAGTTAATCTCCCAAAGTTAGGATTACGAACCAACGTAGGATGAAAACCCTTGAGGATGAGGATGAAAATTTAAAAAGATAGGGTTACTTTATGTCGCGATGAGAAATTTTATTATTTGTGGTTTACCTAGGAAGACTAACCGGAAACCCCAAAGTAGGTATCCGGATCTAGCTAAGGAATCGGCAAAAACTAAAATAGAGATGAAAAATGAGCTAGTGGATGGACCAACTCCAATTCGGTCCTTGCAGGAGAACAGATGAGAACGGAAGTCGGAACGGATCATAGATGAACTAGATTCTAGGCAGACCAGACCTGGAAAAGGTCATGATTGGGTAACAGGGGTCCAACACCTATATTAGGGTTGGCCTGCCTAATTGAACCTCTTTTGCGCTCTTGTTTTTCTCAGTGCTCTCTATGCTCTGAGCTCTCAGTTTTCGTTTGTGACTTAGCCTTCTGTGTAGGACTTGTGTAAGAGTGTTTTCTTTGATGTTTGAGTAGTTACTGCCATAGTTTTGGTTTCCGGTTGAGATCGGAGAGAGACAGTAAAGAACGGGACGTGCGGCTAGGAGAGGGTGAGGTAGAACTGAGTAAGGGTTTCGCACTCGCATCTGCACCCATGCCGCAGCTTTGGCGAAGTAGAGGTGGACAGGCTAGCTCGTCTTTGGTAGTGGTAAAGCTATGGAAGGTGATTCCGGTCATCCCCTCTACTGAACCAAAGAAGTCCCAGCTCATGGAAGATTTGACCTCCATGGGATGCCTAGGGTTTGCAGAAAAACCCTGGGGCTTCAGAGAAGAGTTGATGGTGAGGTAACTCTTGGGCAAACTATCCAACGAGTTCGACAACACCATGAGAGCGGTTCCACACCTTTGGAAGGAGGATGATTGGAGAGCAGTTTATAGTTTCCGGACAGGAGGTTTGGGAATGGCGAACCGGAAGGATGAGTTCGTCCAAGGCAAGTTCCAAGGCGTCATCAACCTGAAAGACGGATATGCCATCGAGGACTGCGTCGACGATCGCCACCGCCGGCTTCTATAGTTCCTTGTTCTGATCCTACATCTGGAAAAGCCAACGAGGGTGACAATTTCCCTCACAAACACTATTTTTGGCGCCTTAAGTGGGGACCGAAAAGTTGACTAGGCCCGGATCATTTCCGATCTAATCGTCTAGCTCGTAGGTAGAGTTGGAAAGAGTAGGGCCACTTCCATGTGTCCCTACCTCATCCATCTCTACCATTCCCATCAACTCTTGACAGTTGCAAAGGAGAAGGTGTGGAGGACTCAAGAAGTCCTTCTGAAGTATGGAGAATCGAAAACGGATGACGAAGCCAATTCCGGATTCGACCCGGGAAATGAAAGTGAGTCAGAAGACGAGGAGCCATTGATGCCGCCAATCAAGTGACAGAAGATGACACCTCCTTACAAATGAGGGATGCCACCCAATCGTGATACATTGGCCCCGAAAGATAGATTGGAAGTTGAGAAGACAGTATCGGAGGAATCGGATCTTAATGATCCGTTCAATCCTCTCATCAAAATCCTGTGCGACATGAGAGCGGATTGGGAAATGAAGAGAAGGATCTTAGGTATCATTGGAAAGTTGGTGGGAGCGCCGCCAAACAGCGAATTGCCGGAGAAGGTGGCGAGTTGCATCTCTGATCCGATCGAAACCCAGAAACAGGAAATAGAGATACGTAGGCTATAGGAGGAGGTGGATCGATTGAAGGTAGAACTCCTTGTGTTCAAGGAGAACTCGTCCGTTGCTCGTGCGATGGCAGAGGAGGCTCAGAAAATGGTTGAGCAGGTGAAGGTCACCTTTGGGAAGACCGAAATGGCCGCTACCAAGGCCAAACTGTTTGACGGAAAGGTGCACAATGAGAAGAAGCCATCCAATTCCTAGATGGTCCGGATTCTCATGAACTTTGCTGAATAGGTCAAAGCAGTAATGAAGGAGGCATGGAAAGCGGTGGACCGGATAGAGGAGAGTAGCTGGTTAGTGTTGGGAGCTACTTGCTCTCGAGGGATTCAACTTTCGGACCTCTCACTACCGGATTCGTTCCTGGATGCGGTAGTAGGGGAGGGGAAGGACATCCAAGTCTAGGAAATCGGAGCGGAAGGCGACTCTGGCTGGCGCGCCTGGAACCGCCATCGATTTGGATTCG
The DNA here is from genome assembly GCA_963920665.1 of Straminergon stramineum. Lineage (NCBI taxonomy): Eukaryota > Viridiplantae > Streptophyta > Bryopsida > Hypnales > Calliergonaceae > Straminergon > Straminergon stramineum. Next base: position 20,649,050 of record OY987263.1, on the reverse strand, counting down.
ACTCCCGGATCCACAGCTGGCGACCCAGTTCCTAACCCTTAGGAGGGTGAACGGAACTGGAATTTGAACAAGATCTTCGAGCAGATGGAGTTGGGAACCTAGAGTGCCACCATTGGATCTTGGGTGTGTAAATAGGTGTATAAATATTAGGAAGGGTAGGAATGGATTCGGATCTTGTTCCAATCCGGTTAGGTTAGGTAGGATCGAAAGTCCGACGTGAGTGGCAACAAGGTTTTCGCGGTGTCTTGTTGTTTATTTGTACATAGTATAAAAACATATTATAAAATGTTTTATTGAGTAGCTTCAAGGTGACGCCGTTCCAAGAGGAGTATGACACCTATTTAAGCGGGCGATTTTGCCTTAGAGCTTTATTGAATTCCAGTAGTGGATTTTGTTTCTTAGTTTAGAGTTAAAATGTCGAATTGGAGGGTTTTTATGGAGTCGCAAGATCAAGAGGCTGATTCGGAGGTAGAGTTAGAACTTTCCTTGTCTCAGTTGCCAAATCAACCATCTCATCCAACAATTTCTTCACCATTGCTTTTCCATCCACGAGATGAAGCTGGGCCTTCTCGTTCACTAAAGACACCTCGTGTGGAGCAACGTTGGCATGGAAATCTTGACAGGAATGCTCATGCTTTGGTGATCCTACTTCAAGTAGGATGTATTGAGCGAGGCACACAAGATGTGACATTTGAAGCGAGTTACGAAGGCCAGATAGAGAAGGCACTGACCATCAACGTTGGTTGAAAGGGCCAGTGAATCCTCTAACTAAAGCCGAATGTGCAGATTATGTGGCTAATACTATCAAGCGCATCCTCAAATTCTTGCAGATGGAATAACACTCTTTTTTTACTTCAATTTTTACCTCCGTTTAGTTTGAGTTGGAAATCTTTAGTTGATTTAAATTTTAGGGTTTTGTTTTGTTTTGTTAGAAGTTGCAAGATAGGAGTATAGAAGTGTTTTGCCTTCTAGTTTAAACCTTTGAGGTTCATTGGCTTTAAATAAATGAATAGGAACTTACCTTTGGTGGTTTCTTAGGGCCAATGGGGAGGTAAGGAGGCCCATGTGATGTATCATGGGTTGATTCCCCCTACCTTAGGGGTCTAGAAGGTAGGTCAGCATCTTCTACCTTGAGTTGAGGAAAAAGAGAGAAGGAAGGAGAGGTGTGTGTGTGAGTTTTGGAAGGGAGAAAAGGCCGAATTTTGGATTGATGTAGCTCATGGAGCATGGATTATTGAGAAATGAAACTTTGGCATTAGATTCTTTGTGCTTGTAGCTTTCCAAAGAGTGTTTGCAAGTGAAATTTGGAGTTGGGATTCAAAAGTTATTAAGGTTTGAAATTGTGAAGACCCAAGGACCTCCATTGAGAGGTTAGAGGCTTCTTCAAGCTATAATTTTTGGTGTGTCTATTTTCTTGCTTTGAGATTTGGAGGGTGTGTTTTTGTTCTTAATATCTTTATAAAAAAATATCACATGTCTTATTTGGAGTTTAGAGCAAGAAGTTATGGGGTGCTAAAATCGTGAGTGAGGTTTGGACTTCTTAATCGGGAGGCCGAGGCTCTACCTTTCATGACTTTTGGACAGTATCTTAGAATCTTGTGAAACTTTCACAAGTTATAGATAAGTGTAAGATCTTTTCAAATTGATATCAAAACTGTCATTTGGAGTCCTAGATCAAAAGATATTGAAGATTGAAGAGGTAGTGTTTAGTTTGAGGAAGGAGAAGAGGACCTCTATTTTGCCTTCTAATAATTTTTGGACAGTAGTTTGAAATGCGCTGAAATTTTCAGAGTGATTAATGTGTGCTATTAGCTTTCTAAATTGCTATAGCACTAATCTTTTGGTTTCCTAGAGCATCTGTGGCGCTAGTTTGAAGGCCGCAACTAGTGTAGAACTTATTTTCCTTATTTTCCATTAGGGTTTTTAAGAGTTGACAAATGAAAGAAGGCTCTAAGATTCAAGATTGAAGATTTGGGGTTCAAGAGTGAGAAGATTGAAGACTCGTTTGTTGTGGCTTGTGGCTTGTTATTCCTAGCCGGATTTGGAGGCTCGTTGTCTTTATTTGTTATTCCTAGCCGATTGGGAGGCTCGTTGGTGTACAAATTTTGTATTGTAAACCTGTTGCGAGTCGTGGTTATCTAGTAAGCACTCCATTTGGTGTTTGTGGTGACGAAGTGGGGTTAATGGCTCACATGGTTGATCTTATATGTTGTTCCCATTGGTGAAAGGCACTCCCTAGTCACCATGGATTTGAGGTTTAGGAGCCCATCATCTGGATGGTCAGCTCGTGTTTGATTGTCCCGTTTTACTTGTCCGAGAACTTGTTTCTTGTCACCCACCTTTACCCTTAACCCTTTTAGAGCCACCCTAGGAGAGGATGATTGAAGATTGAGTGAAGATTCGAATGTGAAGACTTTGAAGACTGAGTGAAGATTCAAGATTCGAGAGTCTCCATCTACACTCAGCAATTTGCAGCTAGACACCCTATGTGTTCCTTAAGCATGCTCCTCTCTACCCGACAACGGGTTTTTGTGCCCTTTGTACTTTAGGGTTTTATTTAAAAGCCGTCCCTTCGAGGGGTACGGTGAGTCTTCTTTTTGCAAACTTCTTGTACCTTTGTATATGCTCTTGTGTTGTGTGTATCTCTCCCAAGCATGGTACGATTGCATGGCGTGGAGTTTGGAAGGTGTAGGATTGATTGGTGAATAGATTTCTTCTTGTGGTGTGTGTGTTTCCGATCCTTAGTGTATGTGAGTGGGTTGTGGAAGTGTTGGGAGTGGACTTTAGTGCCTCAATAGATCTAGAGTTTTGAGTTCCGGGTGAAAAAGCCGTTGTAAGGCTAGGCAGATAGGGAGGGTATCTTTAGTCGCGCTAGAACTCCTAGGTAAGAAATTCGGTTGAATGTCCGATCTCTTGTGAGGTCTCACCGCCTTAGTTGGTAAACGGAATAGCCCTGGTAGATGCTAGAACAGACAAGTGCACTTGTGACTACCTAACTTTGCACAGGTAGGAGGTAGCATCAAGGTCATTGTAGTATGGGAGGATCGTACAGGGGGTCTCTATGTGACCTACAAACCGGATTGCTATCCGGGTTGTTGTGAGGAATCAAACCAGATCTGAGTTAGTTTAGGAGAATAGGAGATAGGACAGTGGGTCTTCAGCCACTATAATTTACGAAAGGAGTGGTAGGCCTACCACTCACAAAATCAAGCGGCGATCCCTCTTATTGCCCAATAGAGGTAAAACTGAACTGGAAGAGGAGTGAAGCTACAAACAAACAATCCAAAACGGATTGGTCTAGAAGAGCAACAAGATTGGAAGTGGTGAGGTCCTAGGATTGAGGTAAATTGTACTAACCAAATAGTTAGGGAATCGGAAGAGGAGGAATCCGGTCCGAGACTGTTTGGTGGTTGGTTGTTTCCGGTTTCAGATCTAGGACCGGAAGGAAGGTTAGGGAGGTTAGTAAGGCTTACTCGCTTAATAAAGCTAAATACTTCACAGGATCTCGTGGGTTTGATCTTTAGAGTCACTTAGTTATGCTCTAGTGTGATTTTTGTGAGTATAACCGGGAATTTACCTACCCTATGTTGCGACACTTTAGATGAATGAGAGGAGGTGGGTGCCTTGGAAAGAATACAAAAGACACCCCTTCTCCTCTCTCACCACCCCCCATTTTGGTATTTGGGTCCGTCGGATCCAATTTATGTTGGAATTGTTGCGTTTTAGCCACAAACGTTGCAACCGTGTTTTTGGGGCAGTTTTTGGCCATTGTGGTTCATTTTGAAGCTTTTGAGGTATGTGTCGGTCCCTTGCACCTTGAGCTCTTGTATACTAATTCCCTTAAGCCTTTGAGGCATGAAGGTCTATTTTTATTGTGTTGTTAGAAGTCATGATTTCGTATAGTCTCAAGGGGTTCCTTGATCCCCCCCTTGTTTTGTTTTTGTACTAACCCTAGAGTAACCCCCTATATGATCTGGTGATGCTTCTTTGTGGGGACTTTAGTTCAAGTCCATCATTGTGCTAACCTCGTATAGCTAATTGTTGGGTATCCAATGCCTTTTTTTGTCCCCCAATACTAACATAGTGGTCTCTAGAAGGAGCCAAGAGAGTGCAAGGGTTGGTGGGTCCCGCTGTGACAGCGAAGTTTTAAACCCCAGTAGGGTCAAAAGTCTTAGTGGTGTGTTAAAAGAGGGAAACACGGTGAAACTTTAAACCCCCTTAGGGTCAAAAGTCTTGATGGTGTGTTAAAACCACTCTACAGGGGAACTTTGAACTCCCATGGTCCTTTTCCATACAAAGTTTAGTTTCCAAAATGTGTTGGAAACAAACCAAAGTTTAAGCCCCCAAAAGTAGGAATTAGAGGTCGAGACAAGCATGAGGAGTGAATAGTGAAAAGTAGAGGGAAGCTCTTCGCTCCCGTGGACCTAACTGTACAACCCACTAACCGCAAATATGGATCCTAATCCCCCTTAGAAGTTTAGCACAGAGCCAACCATAGAAGGAGGGAGCCACAAAAAACTAGACCAACACCTAGCAACTCCCGACCAACAACCAACTCCACAAACTAGCCCCCAGCCCCCTGATACCTCGGTCAAAAACTAGGGTTGGGTACCATTGGGGCAAATTGGATAAGGGAGGGCTAGATACCAATATTGTTGGGGAGGGGAGAGACTCCAGTAATTATAGTAGGAAAGGACATTCAATAATTGGTTTTCGAAGGGAGGTTCAATACTTGGGTTTTGGAGAAAGGTTTCAATAATTACGATAGGAAAGGAGGTTCATTAATTGGGTTTGGGGGGGAGGGTTCAGTAATTGGGTTTCAAAGGAAAGAGTTCAATAATTACGATGAGAGGGGAGGTTTAGTAATTGGATTTCGGAGGAAAGAGTCTAGTAATTACAGTGAGAGGGGAGGTTCAGTAATTGGGTTTCGGAGGGGGGTTTAATAGTTGGGCATAGAGGGGGCTAATATTGTCGAGAAGAGGGGAGAGTCTAGTAATTACAACAAGGGTATGTATCAGTAATTGGGTTTAAGGAGGGGGCCAATACTGTTAGGGAGAAGAAAAGATCTAGTAATTTTGGTAAGGGAAGGCACAGTACAACTGGATTTAGGGGGGTGGAGTTAGGGAGAGTTCATGAGTACTAGGACAGGGGCTAGGACTAGTAGGGCAAGGATAAGGGAAGGTTCAACAAAGTCTAGGGATTAGGGGGAGAAAGAAGTAACAAGAGAGAGCGCAAACCTTATACTAAAGTATGAATTGGAGTAGAGAATCCAACTTCGTGTCTCCTACAAAAACCACCAAGGCAAAGAGGACAAGCAAAGTCAAGGTGAAAGAAGTGAAGAGAATGATGGATTGACAAGGAGAAACTATTTGATGGGAGAGATGGAGAGTAGATAGGATAAGAGAAGAATCCTCAACCCTCATTTCAGTCATTTGAGCCCTCGTATTAAAATTAGGTGATTATGACGAGATTAGACATAAGACATAGGATGCAAGACGTAGTTCAACCTTGTAGGACACCATGACACGTCCTTAGTTAGCCTCGTGGGTAGAAAGGAGGGTAGTTGGTCTACCATAGGATGTAAGAGGAATAGTGTAGAAGAAAAAGAAGAAAGATGAAAAGAAATAGGACATGGCCAACGAGCAAAACTTTGTATTAACTTATTTGATTATTAAAATGGCAGTTCGTTGCATTGTATTGAGGGATTTTATGGCGGAGGAGGGAGAGGCCTTGGTGGGCATGGTCAACGAGTTGAGTTCCAAGGTATGAGGCAACCCATTCCTAATTTTTTCCAATTTCTCTAATTAGCAGTTAATAACTCTGGTTGAGCCCCATCCTTAAATCAGGCCCTTAAGGCTTTAGTTCAGGTCACTTTTTAGGGTAGAAACCTATAGAGGAGGTTTGTAGCTTTCCAAAAACCTAAGGCACACCCAAATTGGAGTAGAAACAAGGAAGTAATTGTCAGATGAAGATTAGGACTTAATTTGGATGGAAAATAATTAGACATAGAAGTTGGTAGCAAATTGAGGGGATTAAAAAAGGTCCATTAATTAGGGTCCATAGTCAAAAGAAAAAAGTTAACTCTGAATTATAGATTGGAAGAGATTAGTGAATGAAGTTTAAGCTTTGACTAGCAGTCAAACTTCATCTGGCAAGAACTTTTAGTGGAAGTGTTGGATTAGCAAGCATGTTAACAATCTAGAGAGATAAGGTTAAGGGCTACAAAAGAAAAATATGAACACACCACAAAATAGTAAATAGACAGAGGCTCCTCAAGCCCTACACGCTAACGAAAGTCAATCACCAAGTTAGGAGGGAGAAGTTGAGCAAGGAATTTAGGACTCTAGGCCTGTAGGAGAAGTCAAGTAGAGCCCATAGGACCCCCTCAGTTAGGGAAAATCACAAAATATCCAAAGGATAATGAAGGATGAAGTCTAGACTAGGGTTGGATGAGAAATCCATAAAAGTTTTCGCTTAGGACCAAACTCCAGATCTAGGTAGGAATAAGCCTCGTGAGCTAGTCTTAGAAATTTCGAATCATTTTGAATTAGGGAGATAAACTCAATCGATGGATAAAGTTTGAAGAACCAAGTAGCGGTCAAACTTCATCCGCTCATAACTTTGGCTAGGATGGTCAGATCGGGTCGAGTTTTAGGTTTTTAGAAATGGAAAGGAATTCCCTAGAGGTTTTTTAGGTTAGTTCCTTATTTTTAGGTGTTCCATCCAAAAACCATAGTGGCCCATCCATTCGGTCAACCAAGGACACCAAATGTAGATTAAGAGATTCTTGCATGTTTGGGTCACATTAGGCACTTAGAAAAAAGATCCATTTCTTGGAAGGCACAATGGACCAAGCTTAGGCACCCAAAAGTAGGATTCACTTAGTCAAAACCCAAAACCTAGTTGTACTCGCAATTTACCAAGGGTGGGTAAATTGGCACTCACAACTACCTCTCCTTTCTACAATAATCAAGAGGAGCATGCATGAATCTTATACTAGGACTCTATAAGAATTTTCCAATAGCTTTGTCTATTCCTTTCATTGTACTAGCGTTGCACAATTCTTTTGAACCAAAATTGATCCCTTCACATAGCCAAGAATTGGGATGAGAAAGTCAACCTAGGGATTCCAACGTTGCATATTCATTGGCACTCACTTAGAACTCATCAATGCAATGCTCACGAGATTATGAGCTAGTTTTTCCTCCCTAGACAATTCTTCAACCATATCTCACACCACTATATATATACCACAATATTAAGCTTTGACTCCTATCCAAAATGCCCTTGTTCGATGAAAACTCATTATTTGTTGTTCTCTATGACAATAAGATTTAGAGCTTCTTTGAGTTGCCAAGATCATTGTTAGACTTTATCTTGGGCTTACTTGTATTTGAAAGCTTCCTCTTTGCTTCATGGAATTCAATTTCACAAGATTTCATTCTTCCCATGATGCATCTCTAATCATAAATCTTATTCTAGTTGTTTCTACAATCGAACAACACATTGTATGCCCATCCCAACTCACTCCAAATCAAACTAGTCAATCTTGCAACCCAAGGAGATTACTATTGATTTTTTAGAAAACTAAGTGAGTTCAAAGATAGGTTTTATTTATTTCTAAGGGAGGAAATTTTATGTAATATGTAGGGATACTATAGGGTCCATGAAATCCTACATACTCTAATATATATAAGTTAAATAGGCTACGCAAAAACATCTTGTAGTAGGAATTTTTATTAATAATTTAGCCTTGATAGATAAGGTCCGATGGTCTATGTAAATTTTTCTTAGTGTAAGGTAAATGTACCCATACCTGATCACTTAATGGATTTTGGAGCAAATCATGAACAATTTAAGGCACAACAAATTTTTCCTGAGTAGAAAGATAGGAAATATGTGGATTGCCATTTTTTCATAATTTTATTGCCAAAATTGAAATAATTGTGAATTTTGGGAGCTAAAAAGTACTAAGTGCCGATAGCCAATGTCTAGACTCTTCCAATTCCAATCATTCAAGAACAATTTTCCACTAACTACTTCCTACTTTCTTGTCACTACTTTAGGACATGTGTGATGTGTCACATGTGAACTTATTAGTCCCAACCTTAAAAAAGAAAAAAAAATTCTAAAATTTGGTTGGAAACAATGCCTCCTACACATTGGGTATGAGTCAAGGTTGACAATGGGTACATTTACCTTAGTAAGTGTTGATGTGGATAGATAATGTGGATGCTATTAGAATGAACATAGTCAAGAAAATCTACAATGAAGGACCGTTGATTGAAATTGTGCTGTAGTGTATATATATAATGAAAGACATTAACCATAAACTCTCTAAAATTGCCACATTGCATGAATAGAGAAATTTACCTTGGTGGATTCAATGAATTGAAAATTTTACAACATGAAGATAGAGCTTATAGTCTATTTAACTTCAATCTTTGAAGCCATGTGCATTAAGCGCACTCATATGATTGAATGAGATATTCACATCAAATAGTTTGACTAGGGATTGTGAAATTTTCAATGGTAAACTTGTTATTAAAAATTGTCACTTAGTCAATGGAACTTGAAATGAATTGATTGCTATTGGTTTCATGGTATATATCCTAAACATGTATGTAGTAGAGGGAAGGGTATATTTGTGAAGAAGGATAGAGGTAGGAATAAATTAGACACTTAAATTTTATATAGAAGATAGCCCTACTTAAAAAAATATATGAGTAAATTTACAAAAACCATAAGATATTGGAAATACTACCCTTGTAGCTTCTTATGTAAAATATGATCATCTTAAATTCAATAATTAAGGTAATTAGCCCTACATCAAATGCCTCCTTAACTTATGTGCATATCTTTAGCTATAAAGAGTAATCTCCTTGAGTCTTGCAATTAGACAATGTTTTTGCGTTAGTTTGGGAATCAATAATGGGAATCACAAATCTTGGTTTCTTTATTGCTACCTCCTATTGTTGCAACTCCAAGCTCAATTACTATTTGCTTAAGACCCTCATTAATTGATTCCACGTATTCCAAAACCTCTCCATACAATGAACACTACTTTCTCTTCTAAGAGAGACAACCACATCATGTTCCTCCCCCCCAAAATGTTCCTGAGAACTTGCAAGCATCTTTGATTGTCAACACTTCATTGGCTTCTTTTTTTTTGATCCACTCTTTAGCCTCTAAAGTAAGTCCTATAATGCACTTATGTTACACGTGCAAATTAGGACTCATTTTCAAGAGTGAGGGGTTCTAAAACTGTGCTATAGGATTCAATCTTGAGCCCTTCTTGCAACTTGGTCATACAGTAAGTACTACAAAAACACTCAAAAACTAGTTTTTTGAAGCAAAAATTGTCATTTTCTTACTAGTGCATCCATAGATGTAATGTGATTTTTTCTAAATAATAAAAGATGAAGAAAAAACTCTTTTAGAAGTTAAGAAACCTCACAAATACAAATACTCAAGTCTACATTGTTCTTAAAAAACGTTGTTGTGATGAAAATGTTTATATCATATAGAAATTTCATTTGATGTAGGATTTTTAGGGTTTAAATAAAGAACCTTTCATGGGAAGAAATTAAACAAAGAAAAGGTGGGGTTGTAGTGAAAAACATGGTTTATTTCAATGTTGAAGATTGCTAGAGCTTATGTCATTATGAAAACAATTATACTATATAGAAATCTTATTTTAGGTGGCGTTTGTTTGGGTTTGAATAAAAAACCTTTCATGGGAAGGAATTAAATAGAGAAAAGATAGAGGCATGGTATAAACCATGGTTTATTTCAATGCTAGAGATTGCAAGAGCTGGTTAATGAATCTTGGGTGTACTACAACTTATCACTAGCTGAGGAGAATGTAGGTGGTTGATTGGTTGTTTATATCTTACTCTCGCTAGCAAGTGTCTAGTCGTAGGCCAACAAATTCAACAAAAATCGACTTGGATTGGCAAGATGACCTTCAACGGACTTTGATAGCCAACCAAGTTTGCAACTTGGTGATTAGTTGCAAAGTGACATGGATTTTATACCTCTGGTTGTAATTGTAAGATCCTCTTCTTATATATTTTTTTCCTATCTTTTATTTACTAAGAAATGTTAGGATTTTTTTTAACTATATTGTAGAAAAAGAGTGGTAGAGACTATTTTACCTTTCTTTGTCTTGTTTTGTTGAATTGTAGCTTGACATGGGAAGTTGAGTTGGCGTTATGGGGTGTAAATAGATCTACCCATAGTAGAAAGATGCATGTGTAGCTAAAATTGGGCTAGTGTACCTTCTTGAAATTAAAGAAGATCAAAGGGGCAACCTTCCTCACTCTCATATAGTTGTTTTAACATCATATTCATTAAAATGGGAGAGTGTCGCCCTCTCATATTAGTATTTGGCCTTCAAAGGTACAATTAGTGAATTGAGTGAGTTGTAATTCAGCTTGATGATTATTTAATTAATTAAATTAAAGTAGCAATTTCTATTAAAATGAGAGTCATGCAATGAATATAATGTTTTGAAAAGAAGATTGTATTGTATATGGTAAAACATTGCACGTCTTTTGCAAACAAGTATATATAAAATGCCATATGAAATATATTAATATGGTATACATATTGCACTTGCAATCTGAATGTTGCAAGTGTAACATCCAAACATATTACCCCCCACAAAGAAACCAAAGCTTTGAATACTACTCGTAGTAAGCTATAGTTAAACATTTATGAATCTAAATCTCCAACCCCTCATTTATAAGAAATCAAAATGATATCCTTCACAGTAATGTGAAAGCATATTGTAGACGTATAAGAAAACAAATAACACTCTACCATATGTAGCTAACAACATATTCGACCTGATCCAACTCATCGAACGCTACACTTAAGACAAAGTATACGAAGCCAAACTCTGGTTGATGATTTCAATTTGAGCAACCAGGATCTTGAGCAAACATTGGCGTGTGTCCTTTCTAATTTGAGACTTCCACGCTGTCATGAGAGCATTCGTTTCTTCCCAAATAGGTAGATCGGCTATATCAACCTTCCAACGTAAACCTCTTTCACTGTCCCATCCAGTATAGAAGTTTTGAACATCTTGACTCCTCAATGTTGGGCGAAAGTATTGAATGAGAACACAATTCGGTTTCTCAAGATTACAATTCGGATCAGACAACGCCCTTGCAATCTAAACTGGTCGAGTGTCACCATCGGCGGGTCGAATTGCAACAAAGTAGCCTTCAAAGAGATCTCGACCCACCCTAAAGGATGGTTGTGGGTGACCCCGCAAAGGCCCAACATAGGTGTCATCCTCTCCAAACTCTTCATGATCCTCGCCATCTTCTCCTACTTCATCCTCTCGAGCCGCTTGAACACGAGTTGTCGGCCAAAAACCATCCCTCAGAACAGTAGAAGTAGCTACTGGTTCCAATAATGTTACCTTCACGCCCCGCCAATAGTGGAACAAATGCTCATAGCGCCTTCGGTATTCCCCAGTGACATCTGCATTGCACAACTTCTCCCAGTATTTGACAAATCCAGATATTCCTTTCAAAATGTCTTCCACGCCTCTCATAGGACGTTGTGGAACTGGCAATGGCACTCCACGAGGCCACGAACTTTGCCCTTCTGCATCTTCTTTCCACAATTTGATGCCTCTGCCATCATGCCCTAACCAGTTCTCATCGGTGCACAACAATTTGTACTTCATGACTAGACAACCCGTTGAATCTAAGTAGAACTTCACTTGTTGTGGCTTCGTATGTCCAACGAGTATCTCATCTCCGTCCACAAATGAACCTGCAATGAATCCCTTGAAATTATGCACCTCTTCTATAAGATGAGGGATAGTAGGAATGGATTCCACATCCATGAATGACTTCATGAGTGCAGGAACTGTAGGGAAGTTCTCCTTCTTCAACAACATGCTCCATCTTCCAAATAGTGCATCAATGTCATCATGTGTATGATCCACAATCATGAAGTTCACATACACTTCACGGAAGATCTTGTTTGCAACAAGTAGAGACCAAAAACAAAAAAACATATATGTTCTTGTTGTCCACAGTGGCATTGTCCATCTGCACATTTAGAATGGGTGGCAACGGCGTCGCTGGAACTAAGGTAATTGGTGGAGGAGGAAGGGATGCTTCACACATCTCAGCTCCCTTAAGCACTACACCAAATAAATTTGTCGACCCTGACTTCACAAACAATTGCCGAGAAGAAGACTTTGGTGGCTCTTCCAAATCTCGCAATAGTTTGGCCATGGAGCCAATGGTATAGTTTGAATCGTGGGGAAATAGATCCAAACCGTAATGCGCATAGTGCACATCAGTATGACCATGCACAATCATGCCAGTCACGGACACAAGCAACTTCACTAGGCCATCAAGTTCTTTACTCTTGTGGGAGAAGATTGGAGAAGCGGTTTTAGCATGATCCATCTTGTCATGCATAATCGTAAGGCACTCATGTGGAGAATTATGCGATCGGTAACGATTTGCATAGTACAACTCCCTGTGAGCACGAGCAATGGCAAGATGCTTGTCCAACTTTCGCGACCACTTCAAAGCACTGTGAGACCCAGGAAATGCTCCCTTCCTTAGTTCCTGCAATTTGTCACAAATAGAGCACCAAGCAAAATTATCTCCTGGCTTTTTCACATCGTACTCTGGGAACTTGGATGATCTAATCTTGCTCAAGTTAGAAGTTGACACCTCCTTCAACCCAAAAGTAGCATTGGCTTCATTGATTTTTTCAATTTGATCCTTCCACTAAAAGGTAGGCGGAAGAATCATGGACACGACCTTATCCCCAGACTTGAGAGTCCGAGTACGATGTGGCATATGATCTGCCTCCTTGTCTAGAATGCACTTCAACGTTGCGGTAGCTTGTTGAGTGTGTTTCCTTGGCTTCACCAACCCTGAATTACCATGTGCCATTGCTTCCCGACCATTATTTGAATATGTCTGGTAGCGATAGAATGTGGCCTCTGGGACCCCGGAAATATGCATCCATGCTTTCATACACACATTAACCCCCTCAACTGTGACCATCCTTCTCCCTCGGGAGTCCCGATGAACTTGTCTGTGCACCTCCGTCTTCATGAAGGCTCTATGTTTGAACGTTGAATTGTGGTACATGCGTTCAGGAACGGCTCGAATCTTCTCCCTTGGAAATGGTTGAACACAATTTTGGCTGCAACAAACTTTGCTGGACACTGCATTGATAGACTCTTGTGTAAGGAGGTCCTTCGATTTCAGAGAAGTCTCTTGAGGTGGATTTCGGATTACGCTCGTATATGGACATGCAGATGACAAGGAGGGCAGGTTTAACAAACTCGCTTGGATTCGATTGAAATTATCCCTAGCCTCATGGTCGTGCAGGCTTGCCCCACGGCAATGAACAAGCTGAGTAGGCCACGCTATCAAAGAGTACACCTACTCCAAAGGAATGTCAACTTCGGAATGTATCTTTGAAATGTACACTGCAACATGAGTATCTCCTAAAGGACCATTGGCACCAAGAACCAAATCTGAATTCACACTGTGGCAAGTACCTTCTCCAACAAGTATGCCTTCATTGTTATAGAGAGTGACACACTTTATATTCCATTGGCGACGGGGAAGTCCTTCGCACTCTGGAATGCCCACATTCATCCCCTTAAGAGCCTGGAACTTGTCATCTAATGAGTCCATTGCATCAAGAGGAATGGCATGGGAGCCCATAATTTCTACAGATCAAGACAATACAACATTGAGTTCACTTGCAGACAAGAATGAAGCATCAATTGGCATCCAATAATACTTCAAATTTCCAATTCAGATCGACAAGACCTGAATTGCATGCATTGGAGACATTATTTTTAAAATATCAATTCAGATTATCAAAAACTAAATTGAATATATCAAAACTAAACTCTTCACTTGCATCGATACAATTTGAATGAACATTAAAACCAAAACACTATGGAAGATGTCGATTCTCATTATTCCAATCCGAATTGCAAAGAAACTCGGAAGATGCAAGTCAGTGAACATTTAGATCGACAAGACTTGAATTACAAACAATGATTAAAGAACCAAAATATTTTGACTTCTAATAAATGAGACTTCAAGGGCGTTCTACAATCACAAATTTAGAATCTGTCTATTCAGGTCAATACGACCTAAATTAACGTTTCAGGTTACAGATTGAGTCCATATCGATTAACTTCAGTAGGACATTAATTCTAGTCAAACATTCCTCATCCGAGTCCATCAGACGTGCAGTATGTTCACTTCTACAATTTTTGTACATAATGATTCAAATCGTTATGACTTGACTTATTGTCTAATACTTCAGAATCAAGAATCTCTCAATGTAGGTATGTTTACTGGACATTGTGATATATCATATAGATTTATATTATGTCAATTCACGTCGATACGACCTGAATTGTAATCGAAGACTTGAGCTTCAACCTTTTATATATTTACTTCCATAAGATATGCATTATGAATTAGTCAACAGATTTACGACATGTAAATTCAGATCGGTACGACCTAAATTGCAGTCAAAGCTTTGCAATTCAACATTAAGTTGACAAAGGTCAATGGTTATTTTTTCATGAATATAGTAAATTCAAGATGGGTCGATTTAGGTCAGTATGACCTAAAATTGCAATTGCATTTCAAATATTTATGAAATTATATTTCCATTTTGTTATTTACTAAATTGATATATATATATATATGCTCAGGATTTATTGGAAATGTAGATTCAGGTCGATATGACCTGAATTGCACGCCTTATATAACCCATGAATGTCATGAATTGACTAGATCTAAAGGAATTCTATTGATTTCCCATCGAATTGAAGGGGTCCGGGTTTTGCGGCGACAAATTAGGAGCCCCTTTCACACGCATCACTTCTTCCACAAATTCAGGAATGCAATTGCCTTCAACAAGACAACTCCATCAAAAGACATGGAAATACACATAGGCGTATAATGAAGGACGCATCACGAAAATGCATGGACCTTCTTTCAAATACGAAGCCCAAAGTCATATATCCAAGCATGGGTGCACTCTCAACAGTGCAACTCCAATGAGGAATGAAAAAAAAGCAACAATACTGCATGAAGTATAGTTGCAAACAACAATCACAGAAATTTGAGCTATTTCACATGATCTGCAACATCAAACCAGAATGACAGAAATTTGAACTACTTCACATGAAGTGCAATTGCAAACCAAAAAGGCACAAATTTTAACTAATTCATATGGAATGCAAAGAATACTACCAAAAGCTAGAAGCACAAGACGCCTTCGTCACAATTGATGCGAAGATCTTCAACGACAACGTGACACAACCGTGAAACCAAGCACAAGAGAGAGAGAAGGAAGGGATCAGGAAGGCAATAGAAAATGAGAGTATAATCTCTAAAGCATGTCTGGACGTCCACGGGTCTTCTTGGCGGGGGAAAAGAGGCACCAACGGGAATGAAGGACTTTGAATTTCCATCCTTCTGGGGAAGATTCCTCTTCCACTTGGGAGTACTTTACACATTGGTTTTAGTGGGGGGGCAGTCTGTCGTCTATTTCTTCCTGAAGATTCTTCTTCCATCTGACAGAGTAATGTGGACCGAAAATTACGAGGCAAACCTTGTTCTATTTTTTCCTATCCGCTATCTTTGGGAACAAGAACATGATGGGGCTTTCCTTTTTTTCAACACTTTTGTCTTTGAGGCATGGGCTAGTGACTGTGGGAATCCTCCTATTTGGATCCGTCTAAGATCACCTACTCTAAACAATGTAAAAATACTAGCTGCAGATCAAACTACAGTGAAAGATCTCTCCTTTATACAGAAATTTCGGGGATGATTACTTGCCCTTGTGTCCTACAGAGAAGGATTCTTTGCCAATTGTTGACGAATAAATGGTTGTTGAATCGTTTATGGGATAAATGAAAAAATCACCTAAAACAAGGGCAATTGTTGAGTATGGTAGGTAAGAGTTTAATGAATATTTTAATTATAGGTCACATGCAGATGAATTTATATTCTTAGCATTTATGGAAATGAAGTAAATGTCTAAAATGCGACCTCACTTTTTCATAATTAGATAGATGCGTTCATGCTTTGGAGGTTTAGGGTATGTTTAGGGTATGTTTAGTGTTTAGTGTTTAGGGTTTAGGGTTTAGGTCCACATCTTTTCTTTGGAGAAAATTAGATGATGAAACCGAACAAAGATTTGTTACAATAAAACTATTTTGTTTCTTATATGATTGACAATGTTAGTATACAAATTAATTCTCAGAAGCTTAGAAGCTCACATTTATTGTCTATGTTCAAAATATTAAAAAGTTGTAAATGAATTTTGTCTTGTGGCATTTCATGTTTTGTTAGTCTATGAATCTTGCTAGAAGTTTGGTAATGAAATGAACGAAGGATTTGTCAATAATTAGGATACGAAGGATTTATTGAATTAGAAATGTTGGGAATTTTTTGGAGTTGAATTCGTGTGTCATTTAGATCTTAAATGACCTAGTTCACGTTGTTTTATGAACACAATTTATAAATAAAAGAATATAGAACTTACACTAAAATGAATCAATGGTAAATTAAAGAAGGAGAGTTTACATTATTTTATAGCATTTTTTGTATTGAATGTTCTTGAATACACTAAACTAGTGTTTTTCCTTTTTTTCAATGCATTATTGATGAATCATTGGTAGGATCCTTGCATATTATATGGCCCTGATAGTCATTATACAATGCATTATAGTCCAATGTGAACGGGATTATCTAGTTTTCATGTAGAAAGTTCTTATAGTAGTATTTTGAAGGAATCCATAAATGTAATTATAATGAAAGCAATAATTATAAACCTAATTATAATCATTTACAAAATACATGTATCCTCGAGCAAGGTACCTTACTTTTTAATCTTTTTGGTAAACATTGAAGATTTTTTTATTATAAATAGAATACTATTAATGAATTTTATGGTTATAATTGGTGGGCACTTCTCAAAGGAGTTTTTGAAGATTACATAATAGTGTTGAAATGACTCATATATATGGGGGAATATTCTCTAAGACATATAGAACCCAACATTTTATAACACTTGTTCATTTTTTTAGTGGACTTTGGTCTTCACCTACCTTTTTTGCCATTTTCATTTGATGTAATTTTTACATAAATTGTCCTATAAGCCGTTTTAATGCCAACGCCCCCTGCATGTGATATAGGAGTTGTGTACATGGGGCTTCAACTTCTCTTGAATCATAATTTTACCAATTTATTGTAGTCAATAAGTACCTTACACTGAACATAATTTTAAGAAAACTGTTTACTCCAATTCCTAGAAATTACAGTAGAAGTAAAGCGTTTTATGAATTTATACAAGCTTTTATAAATAATTATTGTTCCTTTGTGTATTTTTTCTAGTATGGATTCTTACCAATTTGATGACCTTCCTCAATTCAGTTTGTAGTGAATGGCCAAAGTACTTGCAAATTCAAACTTCTACCATGCTTGTATAGTTTACAATGCCAACAAATAATAATAAATCACTAACATTGTAAGTGTCTATTTGTCCCATCATTAATAGTTCTATACACAAATAAGGAATGCCATACACACCTTCGAGTCAACTATTGGAAGTACATGAAATTTTGTATTTATTATACAAGGGCAATGGTTAGCTTTGGATACCAAAAAAATTGTTTAAAAATACAATATCAATCCATTCCATTCTGTTAACGAACTTTCTCTTTTAAATATAATAAGATATGATTTCATAGAATGTAATTGTAATTGACTTCATTACTAATGTATGAAGTAAAACAAATTAATCTCAATGAAAGAAGTTCAGGGTTTAGAATTTAGTTGAAAAAGTAAGTTTTGTCATAAGTACCTAGAACCCTTAAATAATAACAAGCATGTAGATTATCAAATAATTTTATTTTAATATTATTTTTGAATATGCCTTAGTTATATTTATTGTTTACATACAGAAAATAAATAATTTTATAAAAAAAAATTTAATGAACTGTGCACTATAATGCTTGCAAATCTCAGAATTTACCATTTTTTTCTTGGTTTTATCAATATATCCACAGAATTTAATCCAAAAAAAAAAATCATTACAAATATATATTATTACCCCGTTGAGGCACAAGAATTTTTTGGTTCATTTCAGGGTCTTTTGTTATTGATCAAAATGAACAATTTAGACAAGTTTTGGAGGACTTAAACAAAAACCATCTAATTAGTATGTCCAAAAAATGATACCCAAAGCTAACCATTGCCTGCAAGTTATAGTACAAGTGTCATGTTCCTATGAATTTATAAAACTATAAATGCTTAAAACATCTTTGTGAGAATTTTTTCAAACATTTGAATCCCGATTGTATGACCTCTTCTTATTTAGGCCAAATTAAAAAAATTCTCTTTATGCAAAATTAAACCGTCCTCTAGTATGCTTCTCTTGTCTACAAAGTCAATAAAGATTATAAATAACCTACTATTGTAAAGTTGATGACCAATTCAGAATACTCCTACAGTTCATGTTTGAATGTACAAAACAATCAACAATGTGGAAGGTTGTAATGTTTTGCAATATCTATGATTACCCAAAATATATTTTTTTAATTTTTTTCGCAATTTACAACATTAGTAAAAGACTTCAAGGAAACACTAGTTCTTGCATAAGGATTAAATACTAGACATTCACCCGAACATTGAACTTCTTATACATTTTGAATGATGCAAAACACAAAAATGAGGACGGTTAAGGGTCCTAACCACACCTAAAGATATTTGTGCACTGCAAGAGTGTGAGAATGCTTTGCGAACATAAAGAAGGAAACGATTAGCATATAGATTTTCACCCATAAATTGCTATATTAGTAAATAAAATTCTATAGAGGGTTCAAGGTGTGCAAGAAAGCTTTGTGAATACAATTAAAAAAATGAAGAGGTTAAAGATTGTGACCGATGAAATTATCTATTAGGGTTAGACCCCCGAACCAATAGGAGAAAATCATTCAACTATAAAACATTAACAATGAGTTTTATAGATTGAAGTGAATCATTATTTTTTTCAAATTACAACCTAAAACTACAATCTTCCCTAAATCAATTCATTAGAATATGCTATTTAATAAACATGGAGTATATTTCGAGGTTTAGGGTCATTGTAACTATGTATGTTTATTCTCTTGGCTCATGTTTGTTTTCGTGCATAGAAATATAGGAATTAACAATTGCACCTTAGTCGTACATAAATGTACTTTTTTTGGACAAAAAATGTCATCCATGGTGTTTAACCCTAGAAAGGCCTGAATGCCTTTTGGGTCTGTATAGTACATTATGTATTTGGTGGTATTTGATGAAGAAAAAATTGACCAAATACTTTTTGTCATTAAGCAAATTAATTATCATGATTGTAGTATTAAAAACAAATGTATCATAAGTCATCTATTAAACGACAGTTGAAGACTTATAAAGCAATATATCGGTCGTACAAAGGGACCCTAAGAGCCTTTCAAGGATTAAGGGTTCATGTATACAAGCAGTATAAATTATTATAGTCCTATTATAGTATAAAATTGTCTATGGACCCTAATAAAGTACTCTAAAATTTTAAAATCCCACGGCCTTGGGTCTTGTTCCGCGGGATTGGGGGTCACAACGGACAGTGAAGGAATTGTCTCTCTCCCATGACGTGGACATTCAACTTGTCTGCGCTTTCACTTAGGGTTTCCACTTGTTGCGCTTCGCTTTGCGCTTCTCCCTTTTGCTTCCGGTCTTCTTCCTCGTGGGTTTTGTGGGCGCTCTGCTTCAGTTGTTGCTTCCTCTCCTCCTCCTCGTGTGCTTTCCGGGCGCTCCGCTTGTGCTTCCGCTCCTCCTTCCGCTCCTCCTCCTCGTGCGCTTCCCATGCGCTTCGCTCTCTGATTGTGCAGATTGAGCTTTCTGTGCGGTTCTTCTTCCGCTCCTCCTCCTCGTGCGCTTCCCGTGAGCTTCATTGTTTGACTACTGATTGAGCTTTTTGTGCGCTTTTGCTTCCGCTCCTCCTCCTCCTGTGCTTCCCGTGCAGATTGAGTTTCCGCTCCACGCTCCTTGCCCTCGTCTTCTATACGCTTTAGGGTAAGTCTCCTTCCCTGCTCCTAGTTTCTTTGCTGTGCTAGGGTTTAGGGTCTCTGCTTTCGTAATGTTTAGGGTTTAGCCTTGTTTTGGCTTATGCTGAACCACCTTCTCTATCCAAAATTTTATCAATTTGGGTTGTCTTCCATAGCACTTATTCCACGAAGAAAATGTTCAGGGTTGTTGCTGCGAGCACGAGCTTCATTGATGTAGAGCGCTTTTCATTTTCTCACATTTGTGAAGCTCTGTCTCAGAAAGATAATGTCACTTACACTTCCCTCTATTTGCTTTTTATTCCACGTACTTTTTGTTCATAGGCAATTGCAGGTCGTCTTCATTTTTTTTGGAGCTCAGTGTCTGCAGATTGTGGTCTATGGTTTGCACTTGTTCTAGTGTTTTTTGTTTCAGGGTTTGCTGTTGTGTGGATTCTGTTTTGGATCACATTCTTTCTTTTGTGTTCCTTGTTTATCATGTTCGCTTCTCATGGTTTGTGGTTTCAGGTTTAGGGTTTAGGGTGATTCTGAGGGTTTTTTTAATCATGTTTGGTGCTTAGGGTTTGCTTAGGGTTCGCTTAGGGTCTGTATAGGGTCTCTGCACGGATTGATCTAGGTTTGCTTATTGCTTCCATAAGGTTTACTCAGGGTATCACCGGGTATCACCGGATATCACATAGGTATCATATAAGTATCACAAAACATGATAACGAAAAGTTTTATTCACCACTAAAATGCAGTTCAGGTTGGGGCGGATTGAACTGCACAAAATTGAAAAGAAATCCTAGAACTGCAACTTTTAAATTACCATTAGCATAAGCGCAATTCAGGTTGTCCCAACCTAAATTGCATAGAAGTAAGAAGAAAGACAGGCCATAACACCTGGAAAGCATCAATCACGTAAGTGCAATTCAAGTTGTCCTGACCTGAATTGCACAGAAGTAAGAAGAAACACAGACCCCAACACCCATAAAGAACCAATCGTATAAGCGCAATTCAGGTCGGGACAACCTGAAATCCTGAATTGCAGAGAAGTAAGAAGAAAGACAGGCCACAACACTAGTGAAGCAACATCCACGTACTTGCAATTCAGGTCGGGACAACCTGAAGTACACAGAAGTAAACGAAATTCAGCTAATACACAATCAGTCAGAATACTTTCATTTCTGCTACTCATTTCAGTTGAAAATATAAAGGATAGAAATCAAAGAGAATACCCATAAACGCCATAACTATTGTTGAAAATCTGTTCGACCCGAATTGAAATACATAACCTAACATTATAATCATGTATTAGACAAATCATGAATGACACAATATGACGAAAGAACGAATCCGAAAGCAACACAAAAGAAGGAGAAAATTAAAGAATTAAAAGAAGAGATTTTGCTGAATTCATACACTCATCAAATAAATATCAATTCGAAAAAATATGAACAAATACAAATAATATAGCATTCGTCTAAAAAGACACTAATGTGCAATTTAGGTCGGGGCGACTTGAACTGCAATACCAGATATCAGTAACAGAGTACAATTGTCACAATTACTACTAAAATGTGAGTAGTAACAGAAATCAATCCCGAACATCCAATACTTCAAGTCAAAATAATCTTAAGAGAATCTATTTAGATAAATAGATATGATAATACTAGAATATCCGTCGCAATGTATCATCGTTCAAGTCGGGCCGACCTGAACTGCCCATGGCCATAGGAATTGAATTCGACTCATGAACAATATATGTGATTTAAACGAGTTCATTCAAGCAATGTATAAACTCATAGATTCATTCTTCATGTAGAATGGAAGACCAAATTCAAAATCTGAACGCCTATTTTACTCATTTGACCACTACAAGACCAGAGGACGAGTATGATGATGACAAGATGATGATTGAAGGAGATTTCTGGGAGTTCAGTGATCCCGACCAAGTCGAAGCTTGGAGTCTGACCATGGTGCCCCATACGGACAACATGGTCTTTAATATGAAATACAAGAAATCAGAAATCTTTATACCCCTTTCTTATGATGAGAAGGTGAAGGACGTTATTAATGATGTCTACCCACATATCAAAGTACGCTGCCTGACAACAAAGAGTGAATTGGCAGCCGACAAGCAATACCACTTCACTCTTACCTTTAACTCGGAGAAGATCCCTTTCACGATGGTACCTTTCCTTCGGAGTCTGGAGCCTACGCCTTATAGTAGCAAGATCAAAAATCTAGAGAAGAAGGTAGACGAGAACTATTATAGTAACGCGGACGGTTCACCTTTGATAGGAAACCGTCTCTGTACTAAATTGCGTTATCTTTTCAATTCATTCGAAGTGCTTAACAAGAAGCATGCAATGCAACAATCGTTTATGGCTCCTCGAATAGTCTCTGTTGAATTGGGTAGGTAGGGTGAAGGTCAACCATCCATGGGGACACAAACGCAAGGATCTCAAGGTCGAGGGAAGAGGAATAAGAAGCTACCTCCAACACCAACGTCTGTGACACGAAGCAGTCCACTAGGCTCAACCTCTGCAAAAACCCCCATAGAGAAGACATCCGAGCAGTCGGGTTTAGGAGAATTGAGTTATGCAGATTTGATGGCAATGGTGCCCCAAGCGTTGTAGATGGACCGCAGACCGGACTATAAAACTGTGAGTGCGGTCTATAAAAAGTTTTGGAAGACATGCATGGACGCATATTTTTAAGGGGTGAATGAGAAGAAAGTACTTCCCCTCGAGCAGTTGATTGAAGCACCCGCTGAATTCAACATCTGAGTCTTAGAGACCCATTTGGTGGAGTCCATGATGAACTGGCTTGTCAACATCCCAGACAAGAGCACCAAACAACCCCTCTGCGTGATGCTAGTTGGTCCCACGAAGAAGCCAACAAAGTGGAAGGATGTTCAATATGGCTTGTTCTATATCATCAACGGTCAGCATAGCGTTGCTGCAAACAGGATGATGATGGAGGAAGATAGGGGGATTGACGAGGCGATGCAAAGGGAGTTCGAAAAGTGGAACTGTTTTATTGTGTGGTCAAATGATGCTGAGAAGTTGCGGTCCATCTCCGCCTATTACAATCGCGTCAACCACTTCCAAGCAATACAACCGTCCTGGGCCACTAACATTCTTGGGGCAAGAACCGTATGGGTGAACATGGGTAGCCCAAAGAATCCAAAGGACGCGGTTGCTGTTGGAACAATCCAGATGGCTCGACGGAATAGAGAGTCATTGAAGGAAACAACAAAATTTAGGGTGAGTAATTTAGATCGGGTCGACCTGAATTGCAGTAGTAGTGGTGCCATCTTCAATGCAAAATTGCTTGTGAAGCATAAGACATCCGAACAATTGATTTTTTGAATATTGTCTTCATTTATTCAAAGCCTGACACGCTCTTTGAATAATGATATGTAGGAGTTTGAGAAAGCAGTGCATCAACGCTTTGCTATGATAGATGTGAACAAGAATCACATGCTATCAAAGAAGAAGGGGGCGGAAGATAAAATGAGACTTATAAATGAGCTTAAGATTATCACCGCACCTGCCCATGTATATAATTTGTGGAGTGAAGTCACCACCAACTCTACGCACGAAGAGCTCTTCGATCCAGACACGTTCATGAAGTTCAATGAGAAAGAGAACTGGAAGCAGGAGAGCTACGCTCTGAGTCGAGATTATTTCAAGCCATTGGGAAATCTCAGCTATGATGATTTGGGGAAGTTGGCGAAGCATATTTTAAATCAGTCGGGACCTAAACACACCTTCAAGTATCCGAAGGTGACTATCAAAACAATATCGTCGGTCCTTGATAGCTGTTATAGTACTAAGGAGTGGATGGAGCGTTGAAAGCGAAAGAAACTGGTGAAGAGAGAGCTTCACCAAATTGACCCAGACCTTGGACTGTTCAACGCGAACAACGAACTCATAGTTGCCAACTAGAGGGAATTCAAGAGAACCCGCAGTATTACAAGTGCAACTATGAACGTGTTGCTAGAAAGGCCCAGTGAGGCTTTTTTTGCACAAGCAAAGCAAGTGAAGACAAGAAACAAAACGGCTGTAGAGATATCACCTTTAGCAGCAAAGTTTTTTAGAGTCTTCCTTGAGAAACAGAATGATTTTGTAGCTCCAACTGGCGTCGCTTATCTCCGACCCTACCGAATTTTGGAGAATAAGCATTCGTTATGGCCGCGCATGGCATGGACCAACACTACGGCCAGGGAGGTGAAGTTGGGGGTCATTGACTTCAGAACTATCCTGGGCGTATTACAGAAAGATAATTCCACGGTGGAGAAGCCATTCTTCTACGAAGTCTTGACTTCTATGGAAAAAATGAAGGAGCCTCTCTTGGAGGAAGTGAAGTCCTGGTTATTCATCTGTGCCAATGAGAAGGACCAGGCGCAAGTTCTTGCATATGTCGAGAGGAATGAAGTTCTTAATTAAGACTTTCAACATGCAATGCGCAATTGCGCGGATTATTATCCAGCAAAGAATGAACATCTGATGGATTTGCTAGCGAACAACGCTAAGGTGCTCAAGAAAGTGCTGCTCATTTTTCTTCAAAGCCCGGATAATGTCTACCAAGCAAGAATATATCTGGAGTTCATAGCTCCAGATACACCGGTGTACAAAGAACCACGAAGATACAATGAGCTCCCTTTCAGGATGTACAATATGGAGCTCAAAATGGAATTCTACCTATGGGTTGTGAAGAAATTTTGCAATCCAAGGGCCAGTATCTTCTCTGTCTTTGCTGGTGGAAAATTGACGTGTGCTGCATTGGTAAGTGATTGAATGCAATTCAGATCGATTCGACCTGATCTGCACTATTGGACGTATTTCGTTTAGTTTCTCCAGCAATAAAATGTTATACAGTGTCACCATGTATTGTACTTCATTTTTATTCAGGTCAGTTCGACATGATCTGCAGTATTGTACGTAATGCATTGTGTTTCTCCATCAATTAACCTTCATAGAATGCCACCATTTATTATACTTTATGCTTATTCAGGTCGGTTCGATCTGAAATGCAATAACAACGGAATTCTAAACTAGACATTGATGTGAACACATTGCAGATGAGTTCAGTAAATGTATTCGCAGCTGTTCTAGACATCGAATCCGACTTGTGGAGCAACATTGCTACTCTAGCATTGAAGCTTGACAAAGACGATTTCCTGGACACTAGGTACCTTGTTGATGCCACACAGTTTCCGGCAATGATGGGGTCACAGTCGACACCATCTTCAACAAGGATGAGGACTAGGTCTACAATAGGGTCCCCGAGCAGTCGGACAAAGAAGAGGAAGGCCACAATCTTTGATGAAGACGAGGAAAAAGATGAGGAGGAGGAGGGCTTGGATGATGAAGTAGGTCTCGATGACATTCTGACGCCAAGTCGATCCGCCTTCCAAGATCCACCACGGTCTTCTACCTCTTTAGGATTGCACGCTTCAGGAGGACTGTGTGCTACTCCAGTGACTCCTTCCTCGAATACACGCCCGACGAAGAAGAGGAAGGTGGACCCCTTGAAGTCTGTTGTAGAGACGCTAGCTTCTCTGATGAGGCAACAAGAGAGTATGCATCAGGACCAAGCGGCAGATAGGGCGGAGAGTAGAAGGCTCCAGGAGGAGATGAATCGAAGGTTTGCTTCCTTAACAGAAACCATGATTATGGAACAGAAGCAGAACCGGGAAATGTGGCAGCAATATTTGAACAAAAATGAAGCCACGCTGTTAGCATCCCTACAGCCTGCCTCTACTTTGCAACAACGCCCGATTCAAAATTAGGCCACTAGATCAAACGACAGCGCAGTGTCTGTTCCGCAAGAAGCTACAACATTGCTTGCACCGCTTCCTACTGGCGCCCAAGAATCTGACCCTCCTCCTCCTACTAATGACATTGATGTTGGTCCATCTCTCCCGTCAAAGAAGACAAAAGCCACCGATTCAGAGGTTGCTGTGCACGAGGTGGCTGAAGTTACACCAAGAGATATGGAGGATGCCGGCATCGAGCCGAACCTGCTCGTGGAACCAGCCAATGCAGTACTCGAACTGGATACGGTTCTCGGCGAAGGTTCACCAGCAGGTTCGGCTCAATAATCACTCGATGTCATTTGTTTTAGCTCGACTCAAGCTGATTTGTATCATAGGGTGTTACATGTAGATATAGTGTAGGTTTAGGATTTTTGTAGTGGAGAGACATGTTTACCAATGAACTATGGAGTGTCGGAGTTTAAATTTTAATTGTATATATTCAAACTCAATTTTTGAGCCAGTAATATATAGCACTCACATAGAGTATCATTTCGTAAATCTGGATTCGCAGGGCCACTGAGTTTGCCAATTGTCCCTACATCACCGTGTGCACCCACTGCACAAACACATCCTCTATCATTTCCTCTCTCTGTAACTGAAGATGAAGTCCATCAGAGCATGGCCCCTAGAGTTGAAGTGCAAAATGTGGCTATCGTTCAAGAACAGAAAGCAGCGATACAGGATACCTTCACAGTACCTTGCAGATCCTCTAAAAAACAGGTAAGCTTCGGTCTTCTGTCTATTCACACTTCGAGTGGTCCTTGTGTGTATTGCCGCTGTGCTTCTTGGTGAGCACTAGTTTTTATATGATTTCGTTGTACGTTTGGGATGAGACAGTATAGCATTATAACTACGTACGCATTCGCCCGTTTGATAGCAGGAATCCGGTCCTCTATCTGGTCGTGGAGGAACTTCGGAGGGCGTCAATCGGCCATTCAGGTCCAGGGTGGCAGAGAAGTGGATCAATGTAATCCTGGACCTAAATGGCATTCTATGTGTCTGCGAAGATTGGAAGTCCAAGGGGTTGTCGCATAAACACTTTAGAGACTCCTCGGGATCGCACTCAGCCATAGAACCCGCTTTTGTGGGACCAAAGGCTGTGTGGGTGAGATCCACTTGCTCCGATTTCCTCTCGGAGATAGGAAAAATTGCAGTGATATCGGTGTGGAGTTCTATGAAAAAGTCCACCACTGAGATGATTTGCGAATATCTTTTTCGAGGCTTAGTGGGACCCTTTCTTATTCTTGGGCAAGACTCTTGTCAAACTATTAAGAGCAGAGATAGAGCTGGAAGGTTGTCTTCCTTGAAGGAGCTAGGGACAGATAAAGACTTGTTCTTGAAAAATCTAGATATGTTATTCAAGGGCTCAAGAGGAAGCTTTAGTGTCGACAATACTGTCATTGTGGACGACAGTCCAATAAAACATATAATGAACAAGTTTGATAATGTCATTCTACCAGACTCTTGGAGTTATAGGGGAAATGGTCCGAGGGATACTTTTCTACTTGAAGTACTGCTTCCTTGGTTTAAGCGTCTACATGTCGCTCGCGATCAAGGGTTGAAGTCATTCAGGGAAAACGGTCCAAGAAGAATTGGGCGGTGAATGCTATGCAATGAAAGGAATCAAAAAGAATACAACAAGCTCATGGACATAGTTCGTGTGTCTTCTAGTGTAAATTAGTTTAGCTCCTGAAGAGCTCAATTCAGATTGGCATGATTTCATTAGACTTTCGTTTCAGCTCGGCACGACTTGAATTGTACATATTTGTTAACATAATTATGAATGAAATTGTTTCTTGGTTTCACATATGCAAGAGTGTTCTTGCATTTACATTGGTTTGACATTAGTCCTTTGATACATGTCTGAGCAAACTCAGGCATGGTATGTTCTTTGTTTTTACGCATTTGAATAGACCTTTGTTTTAATTTCAGTTCTTATCAGATACTTGGCACTCCGACGACCCATGTCCTAGGAAGTGGACTTGCTTGCAAAGCATCCGCGGACTCCATCTGGGACTATGGGCAATACTTAATCCTCAACACTGGAAACTTCCTGGGATCAGCAGCTATTGCGAATTCCATGATGGACTTCTCACCGAAGCCTGTCAAGGACGGTGTGGTTGACAGCCCTCCCAGTGGAAGGAAACGATAGCCACTCTCATGCTTCCCATCTCCATTGCGATCTATGGGCCATCCTACCTCAGTGACACCCTCCGACAAAGTCCCTCAGAGGAAGCTTTATGAGGACTTGGGATGTCAAGTCGCTCCAGCAGTGTTGAAGTTTGAGGTTCCATCTGCGATACACCATTCACTCCCAAATATAGCACCTTGGATTCAACGACACCATGCACCGTCTAAAGGGGGGCAAATGAAGCGGTCGCACAATGGAGTATCTCACAGTTGCTACTCGACTCCAATTCGGGATGCATGGGAGCGGAAGTCATTAGAGGCGCAGCGGCAGGACTATTGGCGTAAGTATAAGAAGATGGAAACAGGGTATAGTTGAGGGCCAGAGATTTTGAAGGCAGTTCAGGAAATCAAGAGCAAGTCACACTCATGACAGTTGTCTATATGACAAATTTTGTTTTTGTAAATAAATGATAGCAATGATAGATACTACATAGAACTCTATATAGGATACGAGGATGACTTCCTTCATGGGATCGAATACCCTAAATCTAGGAAAGAACTTTGTACATTGTTGCAATCCTCATACTCAAGGACATGATGTTAGAGACTATGTTGAAGGTATCTGCACTAATGAATGCAGTCCTTGATCTATTACAAACCGGGTATTCAAATTAGGGGACCTCATCTTCGTCGGCTGTAGTAGTCTTGCAAGTAGATTGCTTGGGGAGATGAGTGCATGGTAATTGAAGAATGAAGTGGATGTTGAACTTTGACTGGATCTAGGCAAGGAAGTTGTAGAATTAGAAATATGCAGGCATCGTTGTAAGCATTTTCATAAATGGCAATCTAAAGAAGACTGTGAGGATTGCAATTTATGAGAATACTTAGAGACGTCTGGATATTTGTTTTTCTACAACTTCCTTGCCTAGATCCAGTCAAAGTTCAACATCCGCTTCATTCTTCAATCACCATGCCCTTGTCTTTTCAAGCAATCTACTTGTAGTGTCTAACACATTTCATAGAGATGAAGTGCTTAGTTGCTAGGAATGTTACTTACAATAGGCCATGTGTGTACAAGGATTTGTTGATAATATACATATAATACATTGTTATTTGCTTATGATGTTTCATTTCTTGGATTACAATTCACATTTATTGCATGATGTTTTGAAATTCTGTATTTCTTCAAAGGTTTTGCATGTGATTGTGTGCTTTCTAGTGTCAAGGGACCACAGATTCTTTTCACATTTACAATAAATAGTACTTTTAAAACTCTTATTTTAGTGGAAAACTCCCATTTTAATGAATATGATGTTTTTTGGAGGTTGTAGAATTTTTGTTGTGGGTTTGGAGAGCAATTGTGAACGATGCATAGAGAATTTGGTGGTGAAATTTTGGAAGGATGTTGTTGTTATTGTTGTAAATATAAGAAGCTATAACTTGCACTGTTTAGAATCTATATGTGGAAGTTATGCCTTGTAGAGTGAGAGGAGGTCAACTACCATAGGATTTATGAGATAAAATTTTCAGATGTCTATCATGGTTTAGTTAGAGAGTGTATGATTTTGAAAATTTGCATGGTTTTATATCAAGTTTTAATCTTTCTAAGAGAATTTAGAACACTTAATTTGGATCTTAGAAGAAGGAGATATGAGTTTGGAAGAGTGGTAGATTAGTGATGAGGTTAGAATTTTGAGTCTTAACTTCAAAGCATCATGAAAAGTGGAGTATTATGAATTTATAGTTGAAATTTGGAAGTGTGGAGTAAAAAATGGATGGATTTCCTATATGTCATGACTCAAACCATTTGGAGCATGGGTAAGATATGCCCTTAGAAGCAAAAATGTGTTGAATTGCTAACGAATTTGAAGGAGGAGACTTTGATCAATCATGGAAGTTGTATAGTACAATATTTTAACTTGAAATTTAGAGAGATCATAGAAGCTTGTGTTATCTTTTCAAAGAGCTCATACACTCTTGATTTGGATTTTTAAAGTGGCCATGGCACCCATTTGAGTGTTGACTATGTTTAGAAAGTATTTGTATGTTTATTTAGAATGGCATTTGGCTTAATCTTTGTTTATTCATGGTATATATGAATATAATAACACTATAAGATATATAGAATATATGCATATCATACATATATACATACATATAATCTCAGGGAGGACACTTCCCGCATTTTAGAAACCTACGTGTGGTAGAAGATAGACTAGATTTAAATCATTTTGGGTAAAATTTATAAGAAACTTACATATAAATTAGTGGACATTAAAAGTGGCATGTCCTTTATAAGTAATATAGGTAGCCGGAAAATATGGTCCATTAAAATTTAGGTAGATATAAATTAGGGGCAAAAGAATGGGATCCAAGGAATTAAATTTATTAGGTTCAATTAATATTCAGCTACAATACTAGTTAGATACAGATACTATATAAGTCTAGGGTATATCTAGAGCATATCTTGAAGTTAGTGGATGAATGAGCTCATTTTAGTCTGGACTTTCTATTAAGCTTTAGTACTTTAGTGCGTTTTCAATGTAATGGCTAGTAGGAAATGTGCGCGCTTGCAATGCGCAATGAGTTTGACAAAATTTGAACTTGTGGTTTAGGGCACGAAGGTGTGGTGAAGGTGTTTCGGATTCTTTGTAGAGGGATCTCGGGTAGTTTGAACGGAGTCGAGGTCCTTGCAATTGGTCGATGCAGACACGATTTCTATGAAGTTTAGGATTTAGGCCGAATTGAGGAACTCTACAAAATGAGTGTGCGGAATGAGAGATGTGGTTTAGGACTTAGCGCTGCATATCGGTTCTTCTAATTGTTGTAGTTGATTCAATTGTAGGGTCATCAATTCAAATGCCTTCCAGAAGGTTTAGGGTTTCAGTTTCAGTCGTTTCTATGAACTTATTATATGCTTAGGGTTGGATTGGGATAGGGTTCTTGGAAATTGAGTCATCGCCACTACAATCAAGATGTGGACAATGGAGGACGACTTTGGTATTACAACTTTCTACAGCAAGGTCAAGGTTTCCCAAGATGAAACTTGTGCATCACCGAGGTTGCGTTTGGAGGAGAAATCAACTCTGGAATGGCCATTCGACTTTTGGGACAACGATGAGTACCGCAGAGTTCTGCAGAAAATGGAATCGTTCAATGACATGCTTGTAGATGTTTTTGTTTTGCCATTGGATCTTGCAGTTTTAGGGGAAGCCTGCAAATGCTGGCGCTTGGATTCTGTAGGTACGTGAAGTGAAGCCACATCTGAAGATGGAAACTGTTCTCTTGTACGTGAAGAAGGTGCAGTCCCAAATCTAGATGCAGTAGCAAACTCTAGGGTTAGTGGGACATCAGAAGTCACTAATTCTTTAGAGCATCAACTACATTCCACTGTGCTTTTGAAGGACATTTGGGACTGCTACCTTGAACACAACGAGAAGATGAAGAGGGAATTGCAGTACTCCTTGTTGGAAGACAATCGGTGGTTGTTGAGGACTGTTGATATCAATGGACACAAGGTAGTGAAATTTTTTTGCTTGGAATGCCGCAAGGAGGTTGGAGGGGCAATGGTAAGCACGAGAAGAGCAATATTCAAAATCTTTTCAACAATTTCAGATGGAAGCACTTGCTCAGCAACAACCACGTGAAGAATTGGTGTATTCATAATGGAGTGCAATATGCTGATCACCCACAATCCATTGCTCATAAGGGTAGGACTGTTCCATTGACTTCTGAGATGCATGAGAGCTTAGTACGAGAAGGTATTGAAGTCATGGAAGTAGTGAATTCCAGTTTGGGAGATTCGTAGAAGGCTTTCCCCATGTTCCAGCCGCTCAAGGAAGGCACACGAAAGAGTTTCTAGATGAAGGTGCGCTATTTCTATTGTCGAGAGATGCTCAACTTGTGCCCGCCCAAGAAGAATTTGGAATTAAATTTGCAACACCACTTGTTATCCTCTAAGCACTTGCAGGCCATAGAGCAGGCAAAGACGGGGGAGAAACATGGCCCTCCTCTCCTTAGTGGATGAAGAGGTTGACCTGCCCTCTTCTCTGGGGTCAGTGTACACTCAAATCAACCTCATCTTGGAAGATGGTGGAGGGTCGAGTCTTCTGTTCCTAAGGGTGCTACTAGCGACCACAATGGTTTTCCTCGTTAGACATCGTTGGGTGAGTGTTCTGAAGCCCACATCAATGCATTGTTGGGTTCCCTATGTTGGGGTTTTAGGGGTCCAAATTGCATTTAAAGTGGTGTCTCTTACTTTATTACTGACTTGCTAAATGACCTTCACATCAAAGTCGTTTGGTATCCCGAACCTCATTTGACTGCGAGTTTTACTAGAAGGTTGGAAGCTTTAAAAATCAATGGTACGTTTAGGCATACATCCTATATTAGGGTTGATAAATTTGATAAGGGATTCCCGGATCTCTCTTGCAAAATGTGCCCTTCTATCCCGAAGGAAAATGACTTCTACAAATGAGTTGTGAGGGAAGGGTTTAGTGTAGAGAAGCGGGGATTGAGAAGCACAGGAGCTGAAAGGCAACTTGCTTACCTATCCATTTCAGATCTTGCTGAGCATGGGCGGGACGTGAGGAGGGTACTTAAGAGTCAGAAATTGTTGCAAAGGTCTGCTCAAGCTAGGATTGTTCAGTTGAAAGTCAAGCATCCGAGTTTGAGGGATTTAGCTAGAGAGGCTTCTTCTGGTCACAATGTCATTAAATTTTGTCAAAGTATCATCAACACCCATAGATCCAGTGCTTTAGGTGGAAAGCCTATGTTGTGGGACTTCCTCTACGATAAGGTGCAAAATCTCAACCGTGATCGTAGAAGAAAGTGCTACAGTGATAACACGAAGTGCTTAGTGGAAGTCATGAAGGTTCACAGTGGTTGTAGGGTGGTTGACATATTTGCCTTGAACTACTTGAGTGCAAGCTACCATCATGGAAAAAGGGAGGGAGGGAAAGGGGTCCAATTTATTCCCGGTGAGCACCCACAGATTTTTGCAACTGTGGCACAGATTTATAGGGATGCTAAGCTTTCTCATAACATTCCAGGTCCAATACCAATACTTTTCACTGAGGATGAAACAAAAGTTAAAGGGAGAGTGGCTTGGGAAACTAAGTGGGATACTCTTGCTGGGTTTTATGGTCCTTTTGAGAACCATGTTTGTGTGTTTGGTTTCAGGCCAATTGTTGGAAGTGGTGAGGAGGGAAACCAAAAATTGTTAGAATCATTTTCAAACAACAGGAAAGGGAGTTTTGCTTGAGAAGTTGTTGTAAATCCTTTACATGAACAACTTCTTCAAATTGTGCTAATTGTCTACTACATTTGCAACTGCTTCAATTCTGATTGGGTTAGAGGTCAGCAGGACACTATTGATAGGCTACGGGAACAAGAATGTCTTGCAACTGTAGGCCCAATTATTAGACACGCCAATGACGGTGACTCCCGTAGAAGGCAGCTGATGTTGGCAGACTACCAGAGCAACGATGGGATTTGTTTGGATGTAGGGTGGGAGGGTTGGGTGTTCACTGCATCTTTAGATTCGTGTGGGAATGCAAAGGGTCTACATGACTAGGATTATATTCACAAGGGGAAAAAATTAATGAATCCGTTGTTATTAGTTGCTAGAACTTTGCAGTTAGGAAGAGATTTGTGTCTCCATGGTCACATAGAGCAAGTTTTTCAACAGTTCACAGTTGAAGAACTTGGTTTGATAGGAGAAGATGCTGAAAGAAGGGACCGCCAAAATTGGGCTGCGGCACAAAAGTTGTGTCAGTCTAAAGTCAGGTCATGTTTGGCTCACATGTGTGCTCTAGATAATCCTCATTGTGAAAAAACCCTTGGAACAAAATTTTACTTGGATATATGTGTAGCCTATATTGACATTTTTTGTTCTCCTACATTGGACCTATGTTATAGGATAGTATTGTGTGGTAAGGTCTCCTTATTCTTCTGAATTTGGAGGTTGTGGTTTTAGCACAAAAAGCATGGTGTTTTGTAAAATTTGCAACCACATGTACAGGCAAAGAACTTTGTAAGCCTACAATGTTTTATCGATATTCAATTATCATGTCATTTTGTTGTTCTTCTAATTTGTCATTTCAGAGACCAATTCCCCAACTTAGCTGTGCCATTGCATTTGACTGGGAGTGATTCCTACAAAATCTTCTTCTCAAGAATTGGTGGCATGAATGGCCAAGAATGTGCCTATGACTTCCATCAATTGGTGAACACCACAAATACATTGAACCACATTTCAGCTGTTGAGTATGGGAAGAACGGTTTAGTTTTCAAAAAACAACACAATAAGATGGATAATGTCTGGGAATCATTGCACAAGCTGAAACTTGGTAAGCAACGCTGCAATTTGGGTGACTGCAATCTGATTCCAATAAATGTAGAGATAGTATCAGTGCTGCAAAAGGGACTGAAACAAGCCCAAAGCATGTTGAGGTCTTTGAACATAGCACCAAGTACACAATGCCAACCATGACGAAGAATTTGGTATGATAGGCCATGGCTGGTGGAGAGAGAAGATCCTAAAAGCTTCTATTACAAGCTAAGTGCTAGACCTACGTCTAGGGAGGATGGGGACTTAGAGATCTTGTGGGAACGCTTACAAAACAAACATTCAACATCTGAACTTACAACACATGTGCCCCAAATGAGGGACAACATAGAGGAGGATGCTACAGAGGATTGCTTACCTAACCATTTGACAAGTCTTTAAGATGAAGCCTAAGATGCAGTGACTAATTTGCTAAATAGTGCTGAGGTTCAAGTTTTGCAGCCGGGAAGCTATCAGCCAATTGAAGCAACTGTCAGCGTAGAAGGACATTGCATTTACAAGTCCACTCTTGTCTCGCAGCTCAATGGTAGTACCTTTCTTTCCAAAGATTGATTGGCTAGAATAAAGCATAGCATTCAGTTTAATAACCATGAAAACTGTATGTAGGCAGGCTTATCATCATGGTCAGGCTTGTTGTCTATTGGATTTGATTGCACTGTTCATTTTGTCCGGCAAAGCACTACTCGATTGTCTTCTACTATCATATTTGTTGCAAAGCGGAAAGGAGGTTCTCCATCCAATGTTTCAAGGTTAATTGCTACTAATGTTTTACATGCTATAGATGAGGGTGCTTACTAGTTGGGTAGAGTCCAAGCCATAAGGCGGCGCAATGGGAAGCAGTTTGGTGTACTGCGGCAACTTGTGGACTTGCTTGCGAGGTTGGAGGAAAATGGGAAGCGAAAAGCTCAAAATCCACATATTGAGGTCATGTTGCAATATTACCACAAATATATTGGACGAGACAAATTCAAATATGATCATACTGACAACAAATGGATTGACATCAATTGCATTATCTGTATCGTGACCTTAGCATATAACCCTAGAAATGAAGTCTACTCTCTAGATCAAAATGATGCAGAGCATTTGTGTCAATTTCTTACCAATAGAAATGCAAGATGATTTTTGGTATGGAATGTGGATACGGTGCTTCTACTCGCACAACTGTGGATGTCGAGGTGTTTTTGCACTAATCATTGCACTGAATGCCAAGACGTATTGTCCCTTTGCTTCATAATATACGCATCGCATGTTTGGAAATGTTTCGCAAGCTGTGTCTTTGCTTCCAAGAATCGACTAGCTCTGGTATAAGTATATTCACATAGAGGAGATGTTAGGAAATTTGCCTAGAGCTCAAAAAATCTTTGAGCGGTGGATGACTTGAGAACTTGATCATCATGGTTAGGTTGCATATATTATATTTGAGCTTCAATACAACAAAATTGATCGGGCAAGGTCAATCTACAACAAGTTTGGTAATTTGAGACTTTTGACGTATTATAGAAGTTGGAGTTCAAATGTTGTACTTGATTTATTTAGGGTGTAGCATTCATAGCATTTCATTGTAGTTCTTATTTTTGGCCTTGTCATATTGGTTGTCCTTTATAATGTGTTCCACTCAACTTTCTTTGCTTTGGTTTGAAACATGTAGGGACATAGAATGTCACCTTGGTGATAAAGCTTGGATTTGGTATGCAAAGTTTGAAGTGAAGAGTGGTGAAATTGCTTGAGCTAGATTGAATGCATGTGCACTAATGAATTGGCTTGTAGAGCATGGCTATGGGCACACCGCATATGAATTGTTTCTTCAAATGCAACAAGAAGGCATTAAACTAAATGCATTCACTTATGCTATTATTTGGAATGCGTGTGCAGGCATTGGGGCTTCGGAGTAGATGAAGGAGGTTCACAGGCATGTCATTGAAACGGGACTTCAATCAGATTTGCGTGTTTGCAATGCACTTGTTCACATGTAAGGTAAATGTGGCAGTTTTGATGATGCACAAGTGGTTTTTGAGAGGATGGAGGATCACAATGTAATCCCTTGGAATGTGATGATTGGTGGACTTGCTAAACATGGTTGTGGTTGTGGCTGTGCATATATGTGGCAGTTTGGATGATGCACAAGAGAGGATTAGGAATAGGTTGAAGTAAACGTTCAAATTCCCTTGAAAATTGAAGGTACAAGACTTGTCCTAATGATAGTATTGCACTTGATGATTTTGAAGTATTGTGGATGAAATGGCAAATTTAATGATCAAACTCTGTCAATGTTTGCAATTTGGTTGGATGCAGGAGTTCAACATGGCGAGTGCCTTGAATGACCTCTCTAAATTTTGGGTAGCACCATGTCATAGAGCCTGATTTTGTTTTCTCACATGCAATGGAGGGCATTAGAACAGCAACAGGGTGTTGTTGTCGTAGTTTTTGTATACAAGGCATATGTTTGTGTTCACAGTTCACAACTAAGCACATTTAAACATTGATGCACATTGATACATTGTTGTTGATATGCATTGACATTTTTAGTACTGGTTTTACATTCATAGTTCTATGATGAACTTCGTGTCTATGTTTTTAAACAAATTTTGTATATAAAACCTCTTCAATACTTTTTCATTTCTAATGTCTTGCTTTTGATTCTCATTCATGCATGTATTTGTGTTGAAGTATGCATTGTTATAGATGGCATACATTTTTTAGCTATAACTTGAATCCTTTCTTCTATAAGGTATTTTCTAGTCACTTTTTTTCTCATTATTTTTTTAGTTAGTTTTTTTCCTTACAAAGAAAATAGCCTCCAATAACTTCTTTTGACCTACATATTATAAGTAATTATAGATATCATAATATGGGTGACTTTTTTGCTTTACGTATTGTTAGGGGCCCTTTAAATGCTTTCTAGGAGGTAAATAGACCCCCAAAAAATACCCCACCTCCACACATGGGTCTCCCAAACATACAAGGAATGTCCTCCCCAAGCATATAATACATATATACATACATTTTTGTATGTGCATATTCTATAAGTACAAATATACTTTGGATCATACAAGTATTGATATGTATTGGTTTACACATACCTTATATTAAGTATTATATACAAATATATATAACTTTCTATATTCATAATCAACCATAATTTATGGTATTTTTCCATATTTTAGATCTCATGTAGTTGCATTTGGAAACCTACTATAGTGTTTTTTTGAAATAGACTAACTATACAAGACAACGTCTACAGGCTCTAATGAAGTTACAAAGCAAACACCCCTCACTCCATCATGTAGGAGAGTTGACTTAGAAAAGATGAGTCTCTCAACCACCATATAGAAGTTATGGGCATTGAAGTCCTTGTCAAGGTGTCAAATGACATTGCCAAGGCCCAAAACAAGACCCCAAGTCTTCTCACATACAACCTTATGCTTTGCATCATTAAGGCTAAGGTAACTCTCCAAACCTTGCTTTTTCATAACATAGGTGATCCAAAGTTTTTTGAGGGGTAATTGATATATTTTTTATTTATTCCAATAACGGCCTCTAAGTCAAAGTTGGTTTATACATTGATGTATGTAGTGTTTACTTGTCAATTATTGAGCAATTATGGGATTCACCTAAAGCTAAGGTTTACCACATTCCTCTTTGACCAGACATCACCAAAACCATGAAATTTTGAACTACCACAACTAAAACCAAGAATATCCCTTGAGTTACATTGAAAGCTAATAGAACTAAGATGAGGTGGCCTGAAATTGCCTTGCTCTTTGAATTGCACCTATATAATAGGTAGTATAGTATCTTACAATGGAATTTTCATTATGTGAGGGTATTTGGGTATAATTAAAGGATTAGAGTTTTAGGTGACTAATAGGGTGGAATTAAGTGATTCATAGGATGGATAGTCTTTGATTTATTGTAAGTTCTTTTTTGTAATCATGTCATTGAAAGTAACAATTTTGTTGTCCCAACATCTAAGATGTTGATTTCAATAAAGTCTAAATTAAAACCTTGGAAGAAAAGAATCAACATTATGAAACTAAATGGGTTCAATTTCACGTGTATTCATATCGTTTTTTGAGTCTCTAAGATTCCTTCAAGGATCATTAATGAATGATCCCCCCTTGTGATTTTTGGTACACTTATATCATTTTTTGAGTATCTCAAGATTCTTTCAAGGATCATTGATGAATGATGTTTGCCCCCTCTACTTTTAGGTGAATTTATATCATTTTTAAATCTCTTACAATTCATTCAAGGATTCAAGAATCATTGATGAGTGATTCCCCCTAATGTAATTTTGGGTACATTTATATCATTTCAGAATCCTTCAAGATTCATTCAAAGATCTTTTAATGACTAATGTTGCCTCTTACACATCTAGGTGTTTGGATAATGTTTTTTTAGTATATCAAGATTCACTCAAAGATTATTGGTGGTTGTTTTTGACCCCTTTGGAACATTAATGATTGATGTTCGCCCCCCCTTATGTTTAGGTGCCTTCATATCTTTCTTAAATCTTTAAAGATTCACTCAAAGGTTCATTGGTGGTTGTTTTCACCCCTTGCCTAGACATTGATGGCTGATGTTTTTCCCCTCCACATTTAGGTGCCTTTATAGTTATTTTTGGAATCTCTTAAGATTCACTCAGAGATTATTGGTCCTTGTCTCCCTCCACCCATAAAGACAAAACAAGCACCAATCAAATGACAACTTCAAAAATTCATAATATAATTAATCCCTCAAAGTTCTAAAAAATAAAGTACAATATTATAAAATATTATAAAACCTTGTGAGTTCTTTTATGCCTTTTTATTATTTCTGAGTCTTTTAAGATTCATTCAAGGATCAATATTGGTGATTTGTTTTCACCTCCTACAAGAACATAAACAAAACTATTATGCGTTTATATTAATACTTGAGTCTTTTATAATTCATTCAAGAATCATTATTCATGAGTCATTTTCACCCTTTGGAGGGACAAAGACAGAACTCTAACGTGCCTTCATATCATTATTGAGTCTTCCAAGATTCATTCAAGGAACATTATCGGTGAGTCATTTTTATCCCTCACAAGGACATAGAAAAAACTCTTATGTGCCTTCATGTCATTGTTGAGTCTCCTACAATTCATTCAAGGATTATTATTGGTGACTCATTTTTACCCCTTGCAGGGACACAGACAAAACTCTAATGTGCTTTCATATCATTGTTGAATCTTCCAAGATTCATTCAAGGAACACTATCAGTGGTTCATTTTTACCTTTAGCAAGGACACAGAGAAAACTCTAGCGCATCTTCATGTCATTGTTGAGTCTCCTACAATTCATTCAAGGATTACTATCGGTGACTCATTTTTACCCCTTATAGAGACACAAACAAAACTCTGACATGCTTTCATATCATTATTGAATCTCCCAAGATTCATTCAAGGATTACTATCGGTGAGTCATTTTCACCCCACCTCCCACTGTCCACCTTTCATAAACATGGACTGACATACACCAATCTGATGGCCACTTTAAAAATCCATAACTAATTCTTCAAAGATCCCAAAATTACAAAACAACTTAGATTAGATGCATCTACCTCTTAACTTTGAAGTAAAATTGACTAACAAGGTCTAAGCCCCCAAAGAGGGATAATTAGAAGAAAGCTTTAAATACACCCCACCCCCTTATTTTTTTTTCTCCACCGAGGTCCCCTCCTCCTTGTCCCCTCCGCTTGTCTCTCCCGGTATCTCCACTCCCTTGCGCTCACACCTCGTTTCCAGCCTTTTTGCGTTCTCGCAATCTGCGTTTCTGTTTTCCTTGCGGTCCTGTTGATCGATTGCTTGCACTGCGCTCTCGTGGTATTGCTGCGCTTTCCTTCTTGGAAGGTCTCTCTCGCCGTTGGTAATACTGTAGTATCCGTGGACGGATTTGTATCCTTGCCGTCGTTGTTGATAGTGTGTGTATGTGTGTGTGTGTGTCACTGTGTGCACGGATTTTCCTGCCATCGTTTGTTGATAGTGTGCGTCTCTGAGTGCTTTGAATTGGGTGTGAATTTGGTTAGTGTATCCCTTGTTGTAAGTCTGAGAGCTTTGTTCCTGGTTTGGCTTCCGGATACCTCGGCACGAGAAGGATTTGGTTTACACGCAAAAGAGCACGACTTTTGTGGTTGGGAGTGGTGTTAGGGTTCGCGTGCAGTTCGCGTTTGTGTTTGTAGCCATGGCCGCTTCCGACGCCCCGGCCGTCGACCCTGCCCCTGCAGTTGAGTCCGTGGAGGAAGTGAAGGCGGACGAGAAGCCTGCGAAGGCGACGAAGACGAGATTGGCCAAGGAGCTGAAGCCCAAGGCGGTGAAGTCTCCGAAGGAGAAGGCGGTGAAGGTGCCGAAGGAGAAGGTGGTGAAGCAGAAGACTCCCAAGGCGCCGGCGTTGCACCCATCGTACCTCGTGGTAAGTGGGGGATGTGTTGTGCTATGTGTGTGTGTGTTAAAGTTTGGGTGGTGTGCTTTGCTTTTGGAGATTTTTTGGTTGCGATGGTGTCTGGGGTTGTTTGCCTTCTTTCTTTGTGTATGTTAGTGAACAATTGCGTCGTCGTCTGGGCACCATTTCCATGCAGTCGTGTTTGGTGAACATGGTAATAGATGTGGTAGGGTTGCGGATGTGTATGGAGTTCGAGAGAAGTTTGAGCAGGTGGTTGATTCGCTGATGGACGTGATGTTTTTTGTGGATGGTGGCAGATGGTTGTCGAGGCGATCGGCGCGTTGAAGGAGCGGACGGGGTCTAGCCAGTACGCCATTGCGAAGTACTTGGAGGACAAGTACAAGACGGGTCTGCCCCCGAACTTCAAGAAGATGCTGACGATCCAGTTGCGGAACTTGACGAAAGCGGGGAAGCTGGTGAAGGTGAAGAACTCGTTCAAGCTCTCCGACGAGTTGAAGAAGCCCGCGAAGGCGGCGAAGGCTCCGAGTGCTCCCAAAGCAGCAGCGAAGGTGGCGCCCAAGCCGAAGGTCGTCAAGAAACCGTCGGCTGCGGGTAGAGTGAAGAGCAAGAGTGCCGGGACGACCGTCGCGAAGTCCAAGGCCGCGAGTGCGAAGCCAACGAAGGTGGCGAAACCCACGACGGTCACGAAGCGCAAGGCCGTGGGTAAGGCGAGTGCGCCCCCAGCTAAGAAAGCCAAAGTAGCGGCTCCTGCGAAGAAGGCGGCACCCGCTGCGAAGAAGGCGAAAGCTGCTGCCCCCGCGAAGAAGGCCGCTCCAGCAGCGGCGGCGAAGAAGCCCGCGGCAGGAAGGAAGCCTCCGACTGTGCGCAAGATGGTGACGCCGAAGAAGGGCCCGAAGAGCGTGAAGCCTGCGGCGAAGTCCCCCTCGGCGAAACCTGCTGCGAAGAAAGCGAGGAAGTGAGATCCTTGCCTGGCGATTTACATTTGAACTGGTGTTTATGAACACCACCATTTTCGAGGAATGCTCAATGTCCGTAATGGTTGATATGGGAATGGAGCGTGGGCATGGGTTGGGGTGTTGTTGTTTGGTGCAGAGGTGCTATCGACTTGGCTTGTCTGACCACCCAAGCTTTTTCTCTCATTGTCTTCTCTAATTCATGGTTGTGTTCTTTTGCGAATCTTGCGCTTGTTGGGTTTGCAATTGCTGTCTGAGGTGTAATTTCTTGCTTGCATTTAGGATATGTTCTTTTGATAGCCCTGCTTCAAAAAACTTTAGTTGTATATGCCCGGAATGGTACACGAATGTTGTCGTGCGTTTGGGTGTCTGGGTTGTATGTTTGGAAGAGTGCAGAGATGATGTCGGCTTGGCTTGTGTGTGTTTCTATCAAATTCTTATCTGATGATAGAATGCCTGGATCGTGATTTGTCTTCCATTACAGAGCTTTGAGTTTGCAAGTGAAGGATACAAATC
This sequence comes from Straminergon stramineum, assembly GCA_963920665.1. Taxonomy (NCBI): domain Eukaryota; kingdom Viridiplantae; phylum Streptophyta; class Bryopsida; order Hypnales; family Calliergonaceae; genus Straminergon; species Straminergon stramineum. The sequence goes on along the minus strand of OY987263.1, from coordinate 20,606,749 downwards.
CCAACACCTGCCAGACTGTCACTATAGCCCTGTTACAGCGCGGAGGACTGAAAGTATCCAGTGAACGACTTCCAAGTTTCCTGTAGAAACTAGGAATGCAGCTATTCGTCTTGTCAGAGCTTAATTGGGGGGCTCAGGATAATTTTCTGGCTGATGATCACGGCGATGGGTTCATTGTTTCAGGGCTAAACTATTTCAGTCATGGGTGCTATCTCAAGAGCCCTAAGAGGTCGGGTCTATGACCCATATAGTTAAATTTCGTCCAGTGTGTCTTGCCACCCAAGCCTTCCTTTGATCCAATTGACTTTTTGTTGTTGCATTGTCTTGCTTGATTGTTATTCCTATACTTGGTCCTCCGGATACTCTAGTTCTGTGGAGTAGATTTCGTAAGACGCTTCTAAATTTCTGCTTACTTGTGACAATGTGCAAACCAACGTGATGCAACCAACGTGCATATCCTGTGGACGACGAGTGATCCTATCCAAAACAACGGTAGCGAGGTAAGGGAAGACCAGGAGGGTTTGATACATGGGTGGCATGAAAAAGAAGTGTTGCGGACCTTTGCCGCAAGTTGCCTGTGGCAAACTGTGGGCCTTCAAGGCTAAATTCAGTCAGATTCATTCTACATTCCACTTTTGATTGGTCAGTAAACTATTTTTCTAATGTATTTCACATTTATCTGATTGTTTTGAAACTGATTTGTGTTCTTGGTGGATGCAGCATTGGAAATAGTACGCTTGGTGTACTCTTGGTATGGACAATGTGTATGTCATCTGGATATGAATCTGTATTCTATTCTCTCTTTGCCTGTTTGAGCTCATAATCTTTATCGAATCCCAAAGCAACATTTCTTCTGGGTGAACGTGTAGTGCTTGTTGTATCTGGACACAGTTGGCGATATAAATTTCCGGTAAGTCTGGAGTTTTTGAACTTAACCCTGCCTTTTAAGGTCTCTTTTCCATTTTAGATTTACATATTTTGACAAGGTTGATAGTCGGTTCAGAAGCTTACAGAGTTGGGAATTGGTGCTTCTTGGATTGGTTGGGTGACTATTATCTGAAGGACTTCAGGGTATGATTCTCTTGTGGATCTGCTGGATTTTCTGCCTCAAATTTTAGGTGCCTTGAAAATGGAAATCTACCGCCATGCACCACATAGGTGAGGGTCATGTTCTTCACTTAAATACGCTATATGTTGATTTGGCAATTGCATTGATATAATCGGACTAACTGTTTGCAAGGGATCCTAGGTAGTTGAATGGCTCAAGAATAAAATTGGTTACGGAGATCTCCATCTTATTGAAGTGTCCAGAATATCAATTACTCCGCTGATCAAAGGCGAGATGTTTCTGTCTGTTCATGATGCTTTTTGTCAAAATTCTTTCACCTATTTTAATGTTTCTTCATTCAAAGATGTATCACTCGACCAGTTCTTTGTTTGTCAATGTGAATAAGATTTAGAGAGGTTTGATGTGATTCAGCGAAGGAGCATGTGATGCTATTGATTGATTTTTTGAAGGTTGCACTCAACTTATGTATCAATGTTATTGTGGAAAACATGGCAAGAAATTGGAGCATCCTCACAACTCTGTTCTTTCTATCTTGAATTCAAGACACAATGCTCAAACTTGTGATGCTTGGTATTTATTGTACAGATTGTAGTTTGCTTTCAAATGGGCACTATGCATTTAGGTGGCAGTTACATGAAACGTGCACTTTCAAAAGTCTTGATGGTCCAGCATTCTTTGTATGACATTCCTGTGATGTCAAAAAAATGTCTTCAATTTTCATGAATCCCAAGGAAATCAACGAATTTTAATGATAAATTTAAGATCTTATCTTATCTAGGCGAACCTCCAATTTCATTCAGACTGCAAGATGATGTGAAAGATTTGTTGTTATCATTGTTTGATTCACAAACACTTAGTGAAGCAATAACTTCAGTTGTGAAGTCTGACAATTAATTGTTTAAATGACATTAAAATGAATGTTCTTGGACTAAAAATCATATTCTTTTCAAACACTCACATCAATAAACATCTCAAGCTTACAATCAAAACCATATAACATGTAAATTAATGTCATATGATTCAAGTCACTAATTGCACAAGAGATGAAAAGTTGCCTTAACAAAGATTTGTGTTTATATTGTAGAAAAATTGCTCACAAAGCCTTCAATTTTCATGAAAACAAAAAAGAAGATTTTTTTAAATTAAGAAGTACAACCATATCACAAATCTAGGATGCCTAGCCATAGTAGGAACTATGCAATTAGAACCTTCTATACTATATATCATAGACATTCTAAAGCCTTCTAAATATATCTTCATAGTATTCAAGCATCTTCTAAAAACTTCTATAGTCTTCCGGAAGCTTCCATAGAATTCTAGTAAAATCTCTTAGATGGTACTATATATAGAAGTCAAGGCCAAGGTAGTCCTCACTTTTGACAACACATTTCTTGAATTTGAACTCTTGGTTCTAACTCTAATATTCATTTGTACTTCTTGGACTCTAATATCAAGTCTTGTTATCCACAAAAAAAAATGTTCTTAAAGACTTTGCTACAAAAATAAAAAATTCAAGAGTATTTGTGGCATCTCAATCTCTTTTGCCCATCTCAATTTGGGGGACAAGTTTACTTGCTAAAGGCTTATACTCAAATGTCTCAACTACGAAGGAGCTATGGATCATCCTCCCCGAAAATTTTGATGGTTCCCAATCAAAATCTTGAGGGTTTGTTAATCAAATTCAACTCATTACCACTCTCCTACCTCAATGGTACTCAACAAACAAATCACAAGCAGACTTGATTGGGACCTTGCTCACTAGACAAGCTCTGTCTTTGTTTGCCCTACTATTTGAAACAAGATTTTAAATTCTAAACAACTTCAAAACATTCTTAATAACTTTTGCTGAGGCATTTGGAAGACATGAAAAGATTCATTGGGCGACAACCAAGATTTGTTCTTTATGACAAAGATCATGCTCGACTTTGTTGTATGCATCTGAATTTTGACAACTTGCTTGTAACATCAATTGGGAGGAAGAAACACTTATGAGCCAATGCCAATGGGGCTTCAGAGATGATGTAAAGAATTTATTAATATCATTTTATGATCCTCAAACACTAAACAAAGTGATAAGCCAAGCTATAAACAACGACAACTAATCATTTCAAAGGCATCAAGATCAATGTTTTGAAATTGTACCAATACCATGAGTAAATTTTTAACCAATGGCTAAAGTATTGTATGTCACAAGTGTACATTCTCAAGGCCTAGAGGTTATGCATATTGATGTAGTATGGTTTGGACTACTCATATATAGCACAAGAAAAGAAACAATGTCATGACATTCAAAGGTCTATGCCTCTCGATAGTGCAAAGACTCTAAGTCTCTAACCACAAAGTAATCAATTGCCACAAGAAAGAAACACAACACACTCTTAAGAAAAGAAGTGTAAGCATATTGAAAAATGAGGATGCTCAACTAGAGTAGGAATTGTGTGGCTTGAACCTTCTGCTTTATTGACAAATCCAAGTCCTCACTTTTCTTCCCAATTTTCTTATTACTTCATCATACCCTTACATTTGGGCCCCAAGAAGAAGTTCTGAATTTGTGTCTTATTAGATTTTGGAGCTTCAACTTGCATTTTAGATGATAAATTTACAAAACATCAAAAAATTCTTCTATTCAAAAAATCAATTGTATATATGTAGAGGCTATAGATGGTCAAACTTTATCCTTGAGAGATGTCACTCATGAAACTAAAACACTAGAGGTTTCATTTTAGGGACATAAAAATACAATTATATTCAATATTATCAAAACCTTGGCCAATCTTGTGATTTTAGGACTTTTTGGCTCGAAAAAATACTATCGAGTTGTAGACTAGAAGCCACATAGCTTATTCTATTCTCTAGAAACCTTTGCAATAGAATCTTCTCCAAATCCCTCAATTGTCAAGCCATTATTTATTGGAGCTAGAGCTTTTATAGAATGAGCAAGAAAGGATGATCCCTATATTATCTATACAACTTTGATGCTAAAAAAAAACTATACTTCATTGAGTATTTTAATTCAATATAAAAAATTTGAAAGTATATTTGAAAAGAAGAATGTCAATATTATATCTGAATATTGACTATATGATTGTGATATTGATCTTCAAGACGGAGCCCAACCACCATTTGGTCTGATCTACAATCTATCCAAGAACAAACTTTTGGCACTAAAGGAAAATATTAAAAAAATCACGCTAAGAACTTTATTTGACATTCCAAATCTCCAACAAAGTGTCAATACTCTTCATGAAAAAGAAGAATGACTCTTTATGAATGTGCGTTAACTATCATGGCCTGAACAAAATAACAGTGAAAAAATGATATCTATTCTTGTTGATATCTAGACTTCTCAATCAACTTGGACAAGCCAAAATCTATACCAAGATTGATCTCTATAGAACATATAACTTCATACACGTAGAAGAAAGAGATGAATATAAGATGACATTTTGAAGAAGATATGGACATTTTGAAAACAATGTCATATTGTTCAAACTTACAGATGCACTAACTATCTTTCAACATTTGATGAAGGATGTCTTTGGCAAGTTCCTTGGACCAATTTATTGTACGCTACACTAGAAGAAACCTGCGTTGGTTTCAACATAAACCAATTGACACAAAATTATGCGTTCTACCAAAAAACGCAATTTTTAAAAAAGTTTTCAAAAAATTGTGTTGCAAAAAAAGCAGAAACTGCGTTTTTTGGCAGAATGCATAATTCTGCGCTAGCTGGTTTATGCTGAAACCAATGCAAGTTTCTTCTAGTGCTATCTTGGTGCTATCTTCATTTATTCCAAGAATACTGAAGAGTTTAAAAGATAGGTGAAATTTGTACTATAAAAGCTATGAGGTATAAGATTATATGCCAAATTAGAAAAATGCTTATTTCATCAACCACAATTTGAGTTTCTCAAATACATCATCTCCAGCTAAAGATTATCATTGATTCAAAGAAGATTCAAGCTATCACAAACTATTCAACTCCTTGAACAATGTGTGATGTACAATGCTTTTGGGGGATTAGCCAGTTTCTATCAAATCTTAATAAAAAAAGCTATTCACGAGTAGCAACTCCACTAACTTGGCTCATGTGCAAGGACAAAATAGAGTGGAGATCTAAATTTTTTTTAATTATCATTTGAAGTCAACTTTTACAACATCCCCAATCTTAATGCATTCAAATTTTTTTTAAACCATTCTATATGGAAACAGATGCTCTAGATTTTGTAGTAGGAGCAATTATCTTGCAAATGGGAAGGGAATTGAAGGGAGACTTTACCCCGTCAGCTTCTATTAAAAAAAATTCAACTAATGAGATCAATTATGATATTCATGACAAGAAGCTTTTTGCTATTGTGGACTCATTGCAAGAATGGCACGACTTACTTGAAAGTGCATTGTGTTGGGTGACTATATATACAAATCACAAAAATCTTGAGTATTTTATGTTTGCTTGCCTTTTGAATTGACATCAAGCTTGGTAGAACATGTCATTATCTTCCTTTAACTTTATCATCTCGTATCATCCCAAAAAGCAATAAGGATTGCTAGATGCCTTGTCTCAAAGATCATATTAGATACCAAAAGAAACAAAAGCGGCATACAACCATCAACTCTTCTTAAGACCAGACAATTCCAACTTCATGCAACAACTATAGCTATGCTAGCTCACTTGATTCTTTGTTTCAACATCAAATTTAGATCTTCTAGTTCTTGACATTAAGTGTCAGTCTTATTATAATGGCTGCAACAACTTCAAATTATCGGACAACTTCATGTATTTTAATTTTTAAAGAACGCTAATACAATCTAGAAGGTCCCTTACATCTTTGAGTTCTGCACGCTCAACATGATTTTCTTGTTGCCAAACATTTTGAATTCAAGAAAACGTTAGACCTCATGAAGAGGAAATTTTGGTTGCCTCAAATGTGGAAGGTCGTCAAAATTTTGAACTCTCTTGCAATTCTTTTTCAAGATATAAGAATCCACAACATGGGCCACATGGGCTTCTCCAACCACTATCCATTCCAAAGTGGCCATGGTCTTTGATTCTTGTGAATTGCAAATTTACCTCCATCCAAGAATTTTGACTCCATATGCATAATTGTAGATTGACTTACAAAGATGATGCATTTTATTCCATGCAAGAAGACAATCACTAGTGAAGAAACAATGAGGCTCTTTTTGACCATATTTGTTGATATCATGAATTGTCAAATGATATTGTATTGGATCAAGGATTGTAATTTGTCTCCAAGTTCTGGAAGTCCCTCTTTGAAATTTTATAGTTGAGTATCAAACTTTCTTTGTCTTTGGCACCTTCACATGGATGGACAAAAGAAGTGTGAATCAAGTGTTGGAATAGTACTTACATTGCACCATCAACTATCAATAAGATGATTGGACTTCACATTTAATATTGGTGAAGTTTGCATATAATAACGCTGTCCATACTTCTACTTGATAACGCCATTCTATATTTCTATGCCAACCATGGATATCGATCATCCCAAATTTGATTTGTTCAACATTTCTCAAATGGACTATCCATATTATCCAACAACCAAAGATTTGACTTTGTGGTTATCAAAGCTCCAAGATACTATGGAACTTCATCTAAAAGAAACTCAGAAACATTATAAAACATTAGAAGCCATATTATGAAAAGAATCACCTCCATTCTAAGTTGTTGAAAAGGTTTACAAGATGTAAATCTTCCATTCGAAAGTGGGCTTGGCACTAGGGGGGATTTGAGGCCTCTTCATGCCCATTTCAAGGTTGTTCCCCTGTTTGTTCCTTGTGCTATCCAGGAACGGCTAGCTATTGTCAATAAAATAAATATCAAAAAATAATTTAAAAAAATAATTGACTCTGAAATGCAAAAAGAAGTTGAAAAATAAAATTAAAAAAATTCAATTTTTTTTTGACATGGCATGGTCTCAGCCACGTCAAACTATAGAAGTGGCACAGTTCCTGCGTTCCCCACAACTTGGGAACTCGCAGGCTTGTAGAGGCCTCAAATCCCCCCTAATACTAATGTGGCACATGAACTAGACAACAATGCTTGGTCGAGTAGGTGGATGGCTAGGAGCAGTTGCAAGACCACAACTCTAATGGATCTATAGGACCATAGTACAATTTCATAATTCTACAAGTCTTGTATAGAATGCATATTGCAACTCTTTTAGGATTTAGGGTGACAGATTGGATTTAGATGTCTTCTTTTATCCTACATATACCACATGGGTTGTTTTACCTCCTATGATCGCATATGTATATAAAGAGTTTGTCTTCTCAATTCCAAATGCAAATAATAGATGGCTTTTGAAGCAAAGTAATGGCTTTTGAAAGAAAGTTTTGGTAGACAATGCTCACAATATTTTTCAGAATCCTACTAAAAGAACATTTTATGAAGCAATTGAGACAACATTTTTTGAAATTCGTTTAGGACATAGAAGTAACAAGCCCTCTCAAATGAAATTTTGAAAAATTCTTAAACAATTGAAGTGCTTCTTTTGTGTAGGACCCCTAATCTAATGATAAAATTCTATTACAACACACATAACTAGGAAGTACAAAATTTAGGGTTTTGAAAAAATGTTGTGCATATTTTCCACCAAAATTTTCTTTGAAAATCAAAGAAACATAGTGACATTTTGAAAGAAGTTGTGCTAATAAGTGCTCTAAAAGAAAATTCATATCCCTTATAGAATTTTGTTCTTACCACTTACTGAAATCAACATCTACTCCACTTTGTTTCAAAAGCCATCTATTATTTGCATTTGGAATTGAGAAGACAAATTCTTTATATACATATACGGTGATAGGAAGTAAAACAGCCCATGTAGGATACATAGGATAAAAAACCCATCCAAATCCCAAAGTCCTAAACCACCACTCTAAATCCTAAAACCACTATTGTGTACATTTTGTTTAGGACCTGTAGAACGATGAAATTGTACTGCAATCCTACAATTTTGTTGAAGTCATGTACTAAAAAAACCCTGCATTGGTTTCAACATAAATCAACAGAAGCAGAATTATGCATTCTACCAAAAAATGCAGTTTCTTGAAAACTTTTTTTGAAAACTGCGTTTTTTGGCAAAACGCATAATTCTGTGTCAACTGGTTCATATTGAAACCAACGCAAGTTTCTTCTAGTGATGGTCTTGTAGTTTTGTCGAGGCTACAATCTTGCAACTACACCTAGTAACCACTATAAGAAACCCGTGTTTTAGGTGACGGATCTTAGATGACGTCAAATGTAACAACCCATATTTTTATGTCAACAATGACATCCAATGTAACATCTTGATGTTATTTAGGACATTATTTTTGACATAAAAAACATGGGTCATTACATTTCATGTAACCTAAAATCCGTCAACTTAGACATCAAAAAACTCTAGTTTCTTATAGTGAACTCAGCCATTTGCGTGCTCATCAGATATTGTCATTCACTCCACACGCCACATTAGCCAAGCCCACTTTCAAATGGAGGATTTAACATCTTGCAAAAAGTTTGGCTCCTTCGACACAATATCAAGACTACTTGACCATATGAGAAATTAAACTATCGTTGGCTAAGGCCATGCATTTTCAATTCAAAACAGGTCAATTCCATCACTTATCAATTAGAGCTTCCAACATCTATAAAAATACATCCTATCTTTTATGTTTCTCTTCTTGAGCCACATAAAGTATCAAATTTTCTACTAAGAAGTCAATCACCGCTGCCTTTCATTGAAATAAATAATTATGAAGAATAAAAAGTGGAAAAAGTATTTGATTCATGATGTAGATGTGGCAAGTTGGAGTACATGGTACATTGACTCAGAAACAACATCAATGAATGCATATAGGAATCATCAACAAACCTGGTCAATGCCCTAGAAATGAATGAAATGATACACAAGTTTCACCAACCCTATCTTGATAAACCACAACCTATCCAACAAAAGCTTTTTAGAGATGCCTTACATCTAAAGTCTTATATACAAAAGGAGAGCTAATAAGAGAAGACAACCTTCACAAGAAACTTTATTGTCTTTAGTTAACCTTGTAAAAATTCTAATATATCTAATTGGAGGGTTTTAGAGACTCTTTGAATCCTAAGTATAATTCTAAGTCCGAACTTGAGCTTTTTATGTTACAATCACCAAACCAACCATTGCAACTTTTAGATTCTTTGCCACCACAACTTCAATATGAAGGCAAATCTATGACACAAAAAAATGACCTCGAATCAATCAACTATGACATGGTAATCTTCAATTCGATGCTCGAGTTTTAGTAATCTCATTGCAAGTCAAAAGCCTTTAACCCAACAATCCTAAAGTTACTTTCCAAAGATGTTTTGAAGATCCTAACATTGAGAAATATTTTTGGGTTTTGTTTTATAGAAGGAAGTCGTGGTCACAATCTATAATTGAGCAGCCTTGTCCACCTTTTGTCAAGAGACCAACGGGCAACTGACATCACAAATATTGTTTGTCGTATTCTTGATTTCTAGCAAATGTAATGCAAAGGTCACATGTGCTCCTTTTAGGACTTGTCGTCAGAAGGGGAGGTGATGTCACTTACATTCTAGAACCCTCTAGATATCATGATAGTATTCTAGTATCTTATAAAAGCTTCTATAGTCTTTCAAAAGCTTCCTTAGAATTTTGGAAGAACCTCTACGATGATAGTATACGTAGAAGTCAAGATTGAGGCAATTCTTAGTCTCAACAATACATCTTATGGATCTCAGCTCTTGGTCCTAGCTCCAATATTGTTCTTCTTGGACTCTAATATCAAGTCTGGTTATTTGCAACTCATCTTGCCTCGTCTTGTATCTTGTGCATTTGTTAGATTACTAGTCAATCTTAATCCTCACCTCTCTATTCAACTTTTTTGTTGTTTTATTATATCTTTAGTTTTGGTACTAAAATGCCCCATACATCTACATTATTAATTCCAAAAGTTTCCTCTTCTTTTTTCGATGAAGAATTCACAAGATTTCATAAGATTCTTCTACTTAAAATCAGACCCTATTAATGTAGAAGCCATAGATGGTCAATCCTTGTCTTCAAGTGTCACTTGTGAAACTACGTCATTGCAAGTTTTGTTTAATGGACAAAATAATTTTGTTGTATTCAATATTATTAAGACCCCTTTCAAGGCTATTATTTGGAAACATTCTTGGATTGAAAAATACACTCTGTCCATAAAATGAAAATAAAATAATTTATCATTTCCAATAGAACCTCTTTTAACAATTTAACCTACAAAATACCTCCAACTAACAAATCTTTATTTATTAGACCTAAAATTTTCATGAAAAGTGCTAAAAATGAATTTTTTTATACTCTCTGATGTATGAGCAAGACACTACTCCAACAAGCATTTAAAACCAATACAAAGAATTTCAAGATGTATGGAAAAAGAAGAATTCTTACTAAAACATCATGCATACAATTGTGCCATTGATCTTCAAGTTAAGACGGGACCCAACCACCATTTGGTCTAATCTACAATTTGTCACAAAAGAAACTTTCTATATTGAAAAATTATATAGTAGATAACCTTGCTAAGAAGGCAAGAATTATATTCAACATTCCAAAGCTTGAATAGGAGTATTAAACTATTAATATTGTATGTCAAGAAAAAAATTAGATCTTTTCAAATATGTGTTGATTATCGCCATTTGAACAAATTAATACTAAAAATCATTGCATGTTAATTACCATTTATATCTTGACTTCTTCATCAACTTAAACAAGCCAAGGTCCACATCAAGGTTACTCTCCGTAGAGTGTACAACCATTACGAAAAAATTGGGGTGAAAAAAGGGCCCTTGAGATTGCTTGATACCTACTTAAAACCTTGCTTAAAATTGAATCATGGCGGCTTAAAAAGAAATCATGGTAGAGGTTAAGGTACTTTCAATGGCTTCTTGAGCCATCATTGCTACAAGGAAACAACGGGAGAAACTGAAGTGGCCCATAGGTTTTGTGGTGCTAAGCTGAAGTGACTCGTTCAATTTTGCCAACAAGCAAGAGGTAGGTGAAAGAGCGTGGTAAAGTCCATGAGCATTTGGCATGTCTTGGATTTTGCAGTGCATGAGGAAAAGTGTTGGTTACAATGCTTTTGGTGTAGAGAGTATATTGTTGCTTACAATTAGAGTGTTTTCAATATGACTTTGCAAGATCAAACTAATAGTATGAGAAGGCCTAGAAAATTGTATGATCCGCATGTATCATTGGATGTAGAGTATGCTCCATTGATAAAGAAGGGTGTTGCGTTGCATTTATAATGTAACGCAATGGAATTTGCTGCCAAACACCCTGAGGGTTGTAGGAATGTAGACTTGTGGACCAATGGAAAAATTTCTCCTCCAAATCCATTGATAGGTGAGTCACTGTGTTTTAGAAACCTCAAGGGTTTTATAGAATTTTGTTGTCACAGAGAATCTGGACTGTTTGGTTACATGAAGGCTTTGTCTAGTGCCGATGTATGGAATGTGGAGAAGAGACACTTAGTGGAATAGATATTTCAATTAGAAGCAGAGAGAGCTCGATTGCTAGTTGCAAACATGAAGGTTTAAGCTAAATTCAAAATGCAACTGACAACAGAGTTGGAGGACCTAAGAACAATACATGAAAGGCAATTGTTGGAAGTTGATACAACTTACAAGGAAAAGGTGACAAAACTAGAAAGTGGGCTTCATGACGCCAAGGCAACTATCGATTTCTTACAAAGAAAATTAGCAATAGCTATCAAGGCACAAGCTTTGGCTAAAGCATGAGCATGGAGAAGTAGAGGCTTGGAGTCATTGGCAGCAAAAAGTGGGAACATCAAAAAGAGGGTCATGAAAATTTGTTCACTAATGCAAGGACTAAGAGGGGTAGATGATGACATGGTTTTTAAAAAGAAAAAGAGATCATCTCCAACAACTAGTGCACTTGCACGTGTGCTATCGAGAGCAAAGGACATGCTTTCATTGACACACCAAAGTTCAACATGGTAGTAGATCGTTTAGTGGATAATACATTAAAGAAAATTGGTGAAAGCATAGATTCTGAATCTATGTTGGAAGCGTGTGATATGACAAGAGTCTTGAATAGAGGTTATGGAGAAATCTACAAGACAATCCAGGGACGAATCGGTCTTACTAATAAAAATTAAAAAGGGTTGTTGTTGCTAAGACTATTACAGATGGTGTTGAGGCTAGCAAAAATTTGGAACAACAAGTGGAAGCCAACAAGACCAACATGGAGTTAGCAAAGACCAAGATTCTTCTACATCTGAGGTCAACTTTGAAAGCCACAAAGTTCAAATTGTTGGATGCCATTTCTGAAGTTGGGGTGTTTCTAGAGTAGGCCCTTCCCAAATTACTTGAACATGGTGCGATGGAGACTCTATGTCCATATTGCTCTAGAGTGTATGTTCAAAATGCCTTTGTTCCTTTTTCATATGGTTGCCACTATCACCCCCCTTGTGTGCGTGCATTGATTCTAACTAGACAGGTGAATTGTTTGGCATGTGGTGCAAGACCACATGGAACATGGATGGCTTATTGGGGATTTTCTTTGGACCCAGAAATATCTACACAATTGGAGGAACATAGAGCAAGAAGCATGAGGAATGAAGATTGGGTGGAGGCTGCCCCTAATCAAGTAGGGTCCATTGTTCTATTTGGGCAAGAACCCTTGATTGCGGCTAATGCTATGGCTTTGATTCCATATTCCAGTAATATAGATGACAGTAAATGATATTCCTAGACTATGTTTTGTACATAGAGGTTGTTATCTTAATTTTTGAAATAGAGAGGTAGCATGGGGGGGATGTACTATGTATTTAAGTGACATGAATTTTTATTGTAGTTGAAGACATATTATAGAGTGGATTGAACTCACAAGTTGCCTTACGTACAAGCAGAAATCCAATCTATCCATACTATATATTTGAAAATTTTCTTACTTTGTCAATGTCTAGTGATGATAGAATGTGATGTTGTAGAATGGAATTGGGAGTCACAAGAACTTAGAACACCAATCCAATTTCCTCATATTGATTTTATATTTTCATTTATGGCTCATTGAATTTGCAAAATTTCACCAATGAAGGAGGCTTAGTGTTATACATAAAAAGGAAAGTAAGTGATCAATTGGAATTTGTTGGAACCAATTGACGTATGTGAATGGAGAGCTTGCTCTATTTGTATAAATCATATAGACCCAGCCTAGGCCAATGCACTCAATCCAGCTAGACTGGCGAGCTTCAAAGTTATCCTACCTGTCAAGGTCAGGTGGGGTCAGGTAAAATAAGTACGCTCCAAGTACGCTTGAGTGCTGAATTTTCATTGGCTAATAGGGAACCTCATTTGGAGGGAATGCCAAGTCACAGTGGCCCATGCCAACTCAAAATGCATTCTTGAATGCTCTCAATAATAAGCAACATTTACAAGAAAGGGCCCTTTCCTCACCCCAATTTTCCTCTAATGTTGGTACGCATGAAAAAAGGGGATGAATGGAAAATGGCATTTTGAATACAATGTTATGCCACTTGGACTTACAAATGCATAAGTTATCTTTTAGCATTTGATGAACAATATTTTTCACAAGTTTTTGAAGGAATTTGTTGTAAACACTCTAGCTAGGTGACATCTTAATTTATTTTAAGAATATTGAAGAACATAAAGGTCATATAAAATTAATATTATATGAGCTAAGAAATATTGGATTATACACCAAATTTGAGAACTGTATATAGTAGAGTTTGGGGAGTACATTATTTTCAACAAAACATGGATCTAAATAATCAAGCTATTATGAATTGATCAACTCCTCAAATAGTACATGATTACAAAACTTCTTAGATTTTCTAATTTCGATTTATATCTTGATTTAAAACTATTCTCAAACAGTTGCTTCACTAACTTAGTTGACATACAAAGTCAAATTAGGATGGACAGTTGAGGCAAAAAAACTTTTATACATCTAAATTTTATTTTGAATATAGTTCCAATATTGACTTGTTTAGAATTTTCGAAACCATTCTATATGGAGACTAATGCTTTAGACTTTGCATTAGGAGAAATTCTATCATAGATTTGAGAAAAAGAAAGTCTTCATTTAGTTGCATTCTACTCAAAGAAGCTTTCAACTATCAAGACCAACTATAAGATTCATGATAAAAAAACTTTTAGTTGTTATAGACTTGTTTCAAGAGTGTATCATTTACTTGAAGGTGCCAGTGAAAATGTGTTGTATTGAGAGGTTGTAAGAAAATAAATTGTAAAAACATTTTGAGAATTTGAGTGAACCTATTGGAGCTGAAATTGTGAAAGTTATGACAATATGACAAGATTGTTGAGTGATTATGAGTATTAGCCAATCGGGAAATTGGTGCATCAAGTCAAATTAGGGTATTATAAGTTGGGGCATGATTAAGTCCAATTGGGTATGACTTGGGGCTATTTGCTATATATAGTTAATTAAATTGATTAGGAAGAATTGAATGAAATGAATTTTAATAAATATAAAATGAGGAATTGAAATCAATAAATCAATGAAAAATGGATAAGGAATATAATAAAAAGGAAATTAAAAAGTGTACCTTTTGTCAAAAATCGGATAATTTAAAGATGGAGTGCAAAGTTAAAGAGAAGAATTTCATGGAGAGAAATAAAAATACAATTGGAGAGAAGAAAAATAAAAATAGCAAAGTGGAGCATCTTAGGAGAAGAGATTGGAGAGAATATCAATTAGAGCAAAGAAATAAAAGCCAAGTCCAATCGGATTATTGATAAGTAGTTCTAAGACTTTAGACTATTGATGTGATGTAGAAAATAAAGACATTTACAATCTTGCAATTGGATCTTTAGGTTGATTTTAAATTCTCATTTCATATAAATTACCTCGTAGAGTTTAAACTCTACTTTGGGGTTTATTTTAGGAAAATAAATAAAAATCTTGTTTACAAGTGCCTTGGACCTTGGACCTATCTTTGACACCTTTTTAGACTTAGTCAAATTGACCAAGTAAGGTGATTTGGTGTATTGTGGGGCTAACTACCCAGAAACGCAATGCAAGTGTCAAAGAGCATGCCCATTCCACCTTGGAAACTTGACACTACCAACACGAAGTAATGTTGATGAAAACATCGATGCTACTTGATGAGGGTAAGTGTCACAACCTTCATCAAAAGGCATACCCATTCCACCTCAATGAGCGAGGGGAATGGTATGGGTGACTCCCCAAGCCTTGCAAGAGATGAGGTGTGTGAGATTGGAGGTTTCGAGCAATTAGAGCATTATAGCTTTTTTATTGGGAAGAATTGGATGGCATGCCACGTGTTTGAAAAGCTTGTAAATAGAGGTGTTCATGGGGCCAAAGAACACAAGGATCCAAGTTGGAAGTAAAACATTATGGCTCCTCAAAGTTGGCATTGTCCTAGTTGCATCCTCCCAGTGTGGGACATGGGAGCTAAGGTTTGGGAGGATTCTCTTGAGCCAAAAAAAGCATGCCACATACCATTGGAAAGCTAAAGAGACAAGTTTTTCTACAATGTTGAGGCTCAAGAAGAAATGAGTTGTGAGATAAAAGTTATAGGCATCGTAGGATGTTAAATACTTAAATCATGCCTACCAAAATGGGCCCAAATGATGTGGTCTAACACAATCCCCGGTCTAGATCATCAGACCCAGCCGAGTGTACGAGTCACAAGACCACGATCCTACATGACTACAACATTGTAGGACCATGACCTCGACAAAAGTAAGGAGGACAATGACCACCTATATCCTTCCTAGGGTAATTGTTTTAGAATTTAGAGCGACAAGTTAGGGTTCTAGGGTCTTTTTTTAAACCATGTACCAATTCTCATATCCCACATTGTTTGTTTTCCTCCTACCTCCCTACATGTATATAAAAAGTTGTCTTTTCAATTCATAACACAAATCATGAATGGTTTTTGAAGTAAAGTGAGATAAATGTGATGTTATGTCACATCAACGTGGGACCTTTTCAAATGGACGATTTAATGTCCTATAGAGAAAGACAACGTTGTCATGTAGAGAAAGGTTTGCCTTAGAAAATCATGATGATTTTCGTTGCGACCAAAAATGACTAAAGCATACAAGTAGACATATTTCTGTAAATCTTGAATCTTGTTGTGGAACCGAGGTTGTCACATTGGGCGGTTCAAGGTCACTAGATGGGACAGACAAGCGGGTGAATTGGACTGAACAAATGGATGGACGGTCCAGACAACTTTTATTTGTTAGGGCCTGAAATTTGAGAAGGTAAAACCAAAGTTATTATAATTTAACTTTACTACATCACGTGCCATGGACTCTAAAGATGTAGCATTCCATACTAGAAGTGGGGCACGGATGCTCAAGCGCGAACGGTAGGGGCGGGGACTTAGTCAGGGTTTGGGCACGAACACTAGAATGGACGTGGACGCTAGGGGCGGGAACTTAGTCAGGGTCTAGGCACGGACGTTAAAATGGGCACGGACGCTATTTTCTTTCTCGTGTAGTGACTTCAATTTTAAGAATTATAGAGCGTGTAAGATGTCATTGGAAAGGTCTTCAAAATAACTTTCCAATGGTATATTACACACCCACAAATTCCCCAAACTCCAATCACAAATTCAAAAAGAAATTTGTTGCCGGCATGGAACACTTAGGGATAGGCGAGGATGTTGAGGCGTGGACGCAAGGGCATAAGGGCACTTTCAAAACCATGAGATTTCAGGACACTTCCAAAACCTTTTTGATTTCAAGAGTTTCCAAGCATGGGCTTAGTTGGGTCGGGCGTGGACTTAAGCAAGTCTAGGCGGGAACTTTGTTGGGTCGAGTGGGGACTTAGTCAAGTGCGGGCGGGAACTTAACCAAGCCGCTAAAATGGGTGCGGACATTGATTTCTTTCTTGTGTAGCAACTTCAATTCTGAGAATTATGGAGCGCGTAATATGTCATTGGAAAAGTCCTTAAAATACCTTTCCAATGGTATATTACATGCCTTCAAATTACGAAAACTCCAATCACAAATTCAAAAAGAAATTTGTTGCCGATATGGAACACGTAGGGACAGGTGAGGACGTTGAGGCACAAACACAAAGGCATGAGGGCACTCCTAAAACCATGAGATTTTAAAACACTCCCGAAACCTTTTTGACTTTGGGAGTGTCTAGGTGCAGACTTAGTTGGGTCGAGCGGGGACTTAGTCAAGTTTGGGTGGGAACTTAACCAGGCCACTAGAATGGGTGCGGATGCAAGAGCATGGGGGCACTCCTAGAATCATGAGATTTCAAGACACTCCCAAAAACTTTTTGATTTCGGGAGTGTCCAAGCGTGGGCTTAGTTGGGTTAGGCGTGGACTTAGACAAGTATGGGCGTGGACTTTGTTGGGTCGAGTGGGGACTTAGTTAAGTGTGGGCAAGAACTTAACCAGGCCGCTAGAATGGGTGCGGATGCTGATTTCTTTCTTGTGTTGCGACTTCAATTCTGAGAATTACGGAGCGTGTAATATGTTGTTGGTATATTACATGCCCTCAAATTCCCAAAACTCCAATCGCAAATTGAAAAATTGAATCTGCTACCGAAATAGAACATACAAGGACAAGTGAGGACTCTAGGGCGTGGACGCTATGAGCAAAGTCTTCAACAAGAGAGCACTTGGCTCTTTTTGGAACCCACTCATTCAATGTGCTATAGGATTCTCCTTCCAAAGTTATGGAAAAATAAATTCTATTGTTGGCAACTAAAATTAACACATTTTTTTAGATCTTCATTGAGAAAAATATCTTTTTGTAAAATCTGATGTACTAAGAATTGTTAAAGATTTTGGTAAGACTTTTTCATTGTCATAACCTATAATACAACATAATAAGGGTCTTTGTATAAAAACCACTTTGTGTACTAGGTTTGATACTTTGATTGTTGTGAATTCAATATTGTTTAGAAATTTAACTTTAGGTCATTTTTATAGATAGGTACAAGGAGTCAAGGACTTGCCATTTCAATTGTTGAATTCAATTAGTGAATTGAACATTGGATTTATTGGGATTTTATTACATTTGTCTCGATTAGGTGAGTTTGGAAAAAAAAATTTAAGCCTTAATCCCTAAAGTCGGAAGGTGTTTAGTCCTTGATTTAGTAAATGCCCAATACAATTTCTGAGCTTTTAGGAAATTGCTCTAAGTTGAACAAAAATCCATCGTTTCGGTAAGTTGTATGAGATTTTTTTTTGTAACCATACAAATTCAAACTAGACATGTTAGAGATCACATATGAATACAATAATATCATTTACAGATTGAAAGATTATAATGTTTAATCATGAAGATGTTAAAATTGCAAAAGTGATTTGAAGTCTGTCAACCTTCTTTTGATATATCAAATCTTAAAAATTGGTCACCAAATAATATGAGGTTAAAGGGCTTAATATGCTCAACTTTGATTAATTTATGGCTTCTCAAAATCTAGTTCTCAATTTTTATAAATGAATTTCAAATGTGATTTTTTTCCAAAATCTATTGTATTTGAGGCTCATTTCCATGAGCCCCAAACACTACAGAAAGTCAAGATTGCAATGGACACCCTTGCACAAAATCTTCAATAGAAAAATCATAAACAATCATTTTCAAAACTGGATTCTAGATGCCAAATCTAGACTTCAAAAAGAATTTTTCAAAAATATATGCTACTAAAAAGAACAACGTGGTTAGGTTTTATCTTATTGCAAAGTATTGTTGACACCCAAATTTGGTGCCTTGGGCATTTAAGGGTTAAAAAATCCATTCAAAACAACCACTTGTGTTGCAAATAACATAAAACCTTAAATTTATTTTGCAAATCAAACCTTGGGGTCGTGTATTAGACTACTTTTAAAATATGAGGAAGAAATTTCAAAAACTTTGAAAGCATGCATTACAAGATAATGAAGATATTTGCATTTGAAGCAAAGGGGGGTAGTGAGCAATTGGAGTAGCAACATACGTGTGAACAAATGATAGGGTATGTTAAAAAAAATAGGGGCTAAAAATTATTAATGGGTTTAGAGTAATATAGGGTATCAAAAATGACATTGGATGTCTTTAATGTACTATAGGGTATGGAATAATAGGTCCCATTAGAAAATTACACAATGATAGTATGTGGAAAAAAATTAATTCATACCCCCTATAAAATAGTGGTTGTTCGCACCTATATCCTTATTTTTTTAACACACTACCCCCCCCATGATTTGAAGTGCAAAAATCAAATTTTTATGTGCTTGGCTTGAGTAGATTTTTTGGCTTTAATCATTCTTAACTTCAAATTTTTGCACTATTCATGATGAAATTTTAAATTTTATGTTGAAGAATTGAATTGAGAGTCTACAAGATAGAATTACAAAAATATACATTTAATTTTAAGTCATGAAAAAATAGTTAAGTAGAGGTAAGTTCAAGATTGAAGGAAAGATTAAATTATTAATAGCTATGAGATGGAATGAAGCATACTAATTACAATGATGAGATTGTTCTAAGAAGAGATCTTAACCTTATGAAACTTTGTTTTCTTTTTGAAAAATTCTGAAAATTGAATTCATGAATGAATTCTAAAAGTTATTTTTTCAAGAAGATTCTTTGATTTCTTGAAAAATAAGATTGTCCACAACTTTCACATTTAACAAATCCAACCTTCCTTTATAGATAAAAATATAACCTATGAAAAAAAAATTCACTTTTTATTTAAAATTTTTGTAAAGATATTTTTCAATTTGCCAAACTAAAATTTGGATTTATTGTGCCATCATTTTTTATCCTAAGCACCAATTTAATTAAAAATTATAATCTCCAAAAGCTCATGCTTTTTTTTATCTTTATGAAAAATTTCACAAAATTACAACAATTCTTGAGACTATAAGAGCCTACCCAAAATTGTTCCTATAAAGGGACACTAGTACTTTATGGTTAATGTTTATGTAGAAGGGTTTGACATTTTTATAAGTGAAATGAACATTTGAACTTGCAAAGACTCATATCAAACCTACTTGTATTTTTTTTATTTGTTTCAGATTATTTATGTAGGTACATTTAAATTCTTCTTCTAGTATTTATAATTACTTAGGATTACTTTAGTGACTACATAGAAGAGTTTTGGGTTGAATTAAACATTGGGTTGCAAATAGTCACATGAACCACATTATATTTTTTGTTTTTGATCTTTATTTTGCTTTTATAATTTGGTATAACCACATTTTGTTAATTTCTGTTTAAACTCTTCTAGATTACTTTTGTGGGTATGTCAAAGAGTTAATCAATTCACTTATGTATAAAGAAAATCTTTACATCTAAACACAAAGTTAATCTAAAGAGATATTTTAAAATATTGCAATATGGTAGTTGTAAACCCTATGTACCCCCAATGTTCTA
Source organism: Straminergon stramineum (assembly GCA_963920665.1). Classification (NCBI taxonomy): domain Eukaryota; kingdom Viridiplantae; phylum Streptophyta; class Bryopsida; order Hypnales; family Calliergonaceae; genus Straminergon; species Straminergon stramineum. The sequence goes on along the minus strand of OY987263.1, from coordinate 20,586,268 downwards.
CTCATCCATTGAAATAGCACATCCTTGTATGTAGACACAAAAGAAATCTAAAGTTTTCCATGAAAGTTAAATGTGGTTGATGTATATTCTATGAATATTCAATATCCAAATCACCAATCTAAAGAGCAAATCTTTATATGTAGACACTAAAATAACTTAAAGAAATTTAAGAAGAAGAAAAATGTGGTTATTTAAGGCTCTAAGTCTACAAAAAGTCAAAATCAACCCAAAGGGAAAAAAATATTGGATATCTAAATTTTAATATTCCATTCAATTATATAAATGACAAACCCTTCTATGTACATATGAAAGGGAGCTCAAAGGAATTCTATAAAAAAAATAACGAATACATGGTTCCACCAATCTACAAAAATGATTCATTGATTCAATGAAAATTTTAAAAAAAAGAAAGAACTATGTGGTATGAGTAGTCTCATGCATCCAAATGTTTTATTCTATCATATAAATGACAAATTCTTTAACATCCCTACAAAAATAACTTCAAAGAATTAAAAAAAAATGTGGTTTTACCAAAACACAAAAGCAAGTAAGCAACCCAAAGAACAAAAAACAAAAATGTGGTTCATGTGAATTTGTGCAACCTCAATGTTCAATTCAACAATTCAACTCTTCTACATAGTCACTAAAGTAATTCAAAGTAATTATAAAAATAGAAGAAGAATACAATAGTACCAACCTACATAAAGAATTTGAGGCAAATGAAAACAAAATACAAAGTGTCTAGAGATGAATCTATGCAAACCCAAACATTCAATTCACTAGTCAAATTGTTAACCTTTAACCCCTAACTGCCTTAACGACCATATATGGTCGATCTGAAATTTCAGACCCATTTATGTGCGGGCCGTTAAATTCCTGTGACCGGTTTAAAAAAAAATTTGGGCAGTTTTGAGGGTTAACTGTGGAAAACTTTCATTTTTCATGGAGAAAAGTACATATTCAATTATTGAGAGGTCTTAAAAGGCATATGTGTCTAAAAGTGGAGTGTAAAGCTTGCTAATTTTTCTTCATTTCCTGGCTTTATGCAAAGCTTGACAATTTCATTTGATTTGAGATCTAAGAAATTGTACTTATCCGTTTGCTTTGAGAATGGTCCCAATGAAAAGTTTAAAGTCTTTTCATGGTTTTCACCACTGAAAATTTCAACATGCAAGTGTTTATGTAAAGCTATTTGCAATTTCTACTTATAAACAAAAATTGCATTTCAATAATTGCAAGGTGGATTGTGAAATGAGTTTGATGTTTTTTCATGTGAAATTAAGTTTTTGGAAGTGCATTTTAGTGTGCTAACACTCTTTGAAGTTGTTCATGTTACCTCCAATCCCAAAAAACATTCATATGCAAATTTTCGAAACATTGTAGACAAAGACAACATACAAAAAATAGAAAATGTACATTTCCTTTGGTATAATCTCACAACTCTTAGGAAATTTATCACTCAAAATTGGTGTGCATACTAATAAACAAGCTCTAGTAACATCTATACTGTTAGATTTGGAAAAAAACACAATTTGCTTCATTGAGGAGAACTACAAGCCAATGCTCTTTTTTCATAGTCAAACACACTTGAAAAGGCTTGGGCACTTAGGGGTTAAATGCCCAAGGCATGTTTGGAGCTTCTTGAAATTTGTTCGAAATTGAACAAAAAATCAACATTTTCATAAGTTATACCAATTTCTTTTGAATTGTAACCATACAAATTCAAACTAGACATGTTAGAGATCACATAGGAAAAGAAAATATAACAATATCACTTATGGATTCAAAGATTATAATGTTTGATCATGAGGGTGTTAAAACTATGAAAAATTTTCAATTCTCTTTTTGCATGTCATATCTAAAAAGTTGGTCACTAAACAAATATGAGGTTATAGGGCTTAGCATGCACAACCCCAATCAATTTACGTTTTTCCAAAATCTATTCTACAATTTTTTTAAATGAATTTCTAATGTGATTTTTCCTCCAAGATCTAGTGTATTCAAGACTCATTTCCACGAGCCCTCAATACTACAAGAGGTCAAGATGGCCATGGGCATTTTGCACAAAATCTTGAATAGAAAGATCATAATCCTTCATTTCTAAAATCGGCTTTTTGATCCTAAAACTAGACTTCAAAAAGAGTTCTCTAAAAATAAAAACTAAGAATCATAGAAATTTGGCAGGTTCTACTTAACTTCAAAGTTTTTGAAACACCAAAATTTGGTGGCTTGGGCATTTAGAGGTTAAACACTTCCATATACCCTTTACAACAATTTTTTTTTCCAAACTCACCTAATCGAGACAAATGTAATAAAATCCCAATAAATCCAATGTTCAATTCACTAATTGAATTCAACAATTGAAATGGCAAGTCCTTGACTCCTTGTACCTATCTATAAAAATGACCTAAAGTTAAATTTCTAAACAATATTGAATTCACAACAATCAAAGTATCAAACCTAGTACACAAAGTGGTTTTTATACAAAGACCCTTATTATGTTGTATTATAGGTTATGACAATGAAAAAGTCTTACCAAAATCTTTAACAATTCTTAGTACATCAGATTTTACAAAAAGATATTTTTCTCAATGAAGATCTAAAAAAATGTGTTAATTTTAGTTGCCAACAATAGAATTTATTTTTCCATAACTTTGGAAGGAGAATCCTATAGCACATTGAATGAGTGGGTTCCAAAAAGAGCCAAGTGCTCTCTTGTTGAAGACTTTGCTCATAGCGTCCACGCCCTAGAGTCCTCACTTGTCCTTGTATGTTCTATTTCGGTAGCAGATTCAATTTTTCAATTTGCGATTGGAGTTTTGGGAATTTGAGGGCATGTAATATACCAACAACATATTACACGCTCCGTAATTCTCAGAATTGAAGTCGCAACACAAGAAAGAAATCAGCATCCGCACCCATTCTAGCGGCCTGGTTAAGTTCTTGCCCACACTTAACTAAGTCCCCACTCGACCCAACAAAGTCCACGCCCATACTTGTCTAAGTCCACGCCTAACCCAACTAAGCCCACGCTTGGACACTCCCGAAATCAAAAAGTTTTTGGGAGTGTCTTGAAATCTCATGATTCTAGGAGTGCCCCCATGCTCTTGCATCCGCACCCATTCTAGTGGCCTGGTTAAGTTCCCACCCAAACTTGACTAAGTCCCCGCTCGACCCAACTAAGTCTGCACCTAGACACTCCCAAAGTCAAAAAGGTTTCGGGAGTGTTTTAAAATCTCATGGTTTTAGGAGTGCCCTCATGCCTTTGTGTTTGTGCCTCAACGTCCTCACCTGTCCCTACGTGTTCCATATCGGCAACAAATTTCTTTTTGAATTTGTGATTGGAGTTTTCGTAATTTGAAGGCATGTAATATACCATTGGAAAGGTATTTTAAGGACTTTTCCAATGACATATTACGCGCTCCATAATTCTCAGAATTGAAGTTGCTACACAAGAAAGAAATCAATGTCCGCACCCATTTTAGCGGCTTGGTTAAGTTCCCGCCCGCACTTGACTAAGTCCCCACTCGACCCAACAAAGTTCCCGCCTAGACTTGCTTAAGTCCACGCCCGACCCAACTAAGCCCATGCTTGGAAACTCTTGAAATCAAAAAGGTTTTGGAAGTGTTGTGAAATCTTATCGTTCCAGGAGTGCCCCCATGCTCTTGCATCCGCACCCATTCTAGTGGCCTAGTTAAGTTCCCACCCAAACTTGACTAAGTCCACGCCTGACCCAATTAAGCCCATGCTTGGAAACTCTTGAAATCAAAAAGGTTTTGGAAGTGTCCTGAAATCTCATGGTTTTGAAAGTGCCCTTGTGCCCTTGCGTCCACGCCTCAACGTCCTCACCTATCCCTAAGTGTTCCATTCCGGCAACAAATTTCTTTTTGAATTTGTGATTGGAGTTTGGGGAATTTGTAGGTGTGTAATATACCATTGGAAAGGTATTTTGAAGACCTTTCCAATGACATCTTACACGCTCCATAATTCTCAAAATTGAAGTCGCTACATGAGAAAGAAAACAGTGTCTGCGCCCCTCCCTTCTTACATCTTCGCCTAGACAATCACATAGGCGTCTATGCCCCACCTATCTTACATTTGTGCCCAGGTAGAGTTGCCATGTGTAGGACTCCATGGTCAAGGTAAGTCCATGTAGATTTTTTTTACCTTATAAAAAAGTCAACTCTATGTTGATTTCATTGGACAGGCAGTACCTCCATCGGACGGTTGAATCAGACGGATGGGAAGGCGAACAGTTCGTCTTGTGTGACAACCCTGTGTGGAATTGCTCCCTGTTGGCCTATCATGTTTGGGTTCTAGATTACTTCAAGGATTAAGATAAGGATAAAAAATCATGGGATATAAGACAAGTAGAATCTATGGCATATCACAAAATACCCCAATGAAAATGGCTCCTAAAATTTCAAACTCACAATCTGCTAACTAGTCATCAATCTAGCCTCATTGTGAGAAAATAGCAAATTTCGACCATGTGAGCCATCAACTTTACTTTGTTTAGACGACAAAAAATGAAGCTTAGCAATAGTTTGATACATACCGTCCACAACAACAAAGTTTAGAAATAAAATTGAAAGTCACAAGTCACAACATACAAGTCTTTAAAGCCTCCTCTAAACTCCAACTCCTTGGCTCGACTAAGATTTGATACCACCAAAGTTTTATAAGTTCAAATGATATGAGTGATAAATTCTTGGAAAGCTAATACAGTTCTCTACTCCTCCTCATTAAACACTTCAAGGCTTGGCCTTTGTAGAAAATCTCTCTACTTATGCAACATAATTCCTCCAAATAATAGTGTTTGACACTATTATTTGGGGGAAGTCCATGTACTTAACGCAATAGGACACTCTCATACAATAGAAGGCCTTTGTGTGAGGATGTCCTACTATATCAAATCTCAAATTATTCTAATACTTTGTTCAACTTCTATGTTCACTCAAAGTTTTGTTTATCAGAATTGAGGATAACATATCCTCTTTTACTTCGACACTCAATACTCATTCATGTAAACTTTAAATAGAATAAATGATAGCTTTATGAAAAGTTATAAATTTTTTCACAAACTCTCAAATTTTCATCATAAAAAAAGACCTATTTGTTTTTATGGTCAATCAAAGTCTTTAACCTTTTCATAGGAGGCATTAGACCCTCCTTCACTGAAACTAGCACAACTTTTAAATGCCAACTCCAATTCAAGAAAGTGAGGTCATTATAAAAACACAACACTATGATATACAATCCCTGCAATTTTCATTTCAAAACTTATAAAATACAACATACTATAGCTTCTCAAACATTTGGGCTTTACAAACCACAATGAGAGAGATGATGAATAGTGTCATTTTTTTTCTTTTACCTTATCTTATACTTTAACCACACAAATCAAATAGACTTCAATTCATACCTTAACCATGTGGCTCTCTTATCATCTATCAATCATCTATTTTGACTATAAAACTCATTATATATTCCTATTGAGAAAATAAATCAATCCAAAATTATGAAAAGACAAACTAATTGAATATTTTCTTCTTTCACCTTCATAAAAATAAAAATAAAATTTGAAATTACTTTTAAATACAAAATGAAGGATCTAGAACTTAACATATGTCTATTAGAGGTAATTATAGATTTTCTAAAAGAGCATCACTCCATCTACAAGAATTTGAGGATGTGTTTGATGGTAATAACAGTGCATTATGCATGGTCTTCTTTAGCCAAAGGATTAATTGGCCCTTCTAATCAACATTGGTGACCGTGACTTTTTTTGATAGGCCTAACCACACAATAATATTGGTTGTCATTTAGACCCTCAAAACACCCTTTCAATGTCACTTCTCGACTACGAGGTTCAATATATTCAACCTACAACAAGATCACTAATACTTGAGCATCATGCTGAAGATTCATGTACCATAACCACTCCATGAGAGGTTGCTTTGGCAATCAAAAAGGCCCCATTTTTTCTTGTAGACTCTCGTATAGCAATGTAGGGTCTAACCGTAGAAGGGGTTGATCCGGTAGTTGTGACAAAGACTTTAGTTGAGGTTCTTCATTTTAAGACTAAAAAACCCCCTCCAATTTAACGTACTAAAATCCAAAGTAAAAAAACAAAGAAAAAATTATATTAAATTGATAAAGCTCTCCATTGTTCTCTCATTTTTATAGTTTGTTTGTTATTGAGAAGGCGTTGTTTTGAAGTCACTTCAAGTGATGTCATTTTTCTTACTACATTATTATAATCAAATCAAATTCAAAAAATATATAAATATATATTTTTACATAATACTAGTATTTACAATGTGACAACATTCAAAGAACTTTTTCAAGTTCTACTAAAACAACATTTTGTGATACAATTTGAAAAAACATTTTTGAACTTCAAAATGTATATATAAAGTTCACCCCCTCCCAAATGAAAATTTTAATAACCCTAAAACATCTAAAATGTCCATTTTGTATAGGACCTTGAAAACGATGACATTGTTGTAAAGTATAATGTTAAGAGATGGACATGGGTTGAACTTTACATGTCCTCTTTGAAATTCAAAAAATATTGTTTGAATGGTGTCACAACATATTGATGTAGTAGAACTTGAAAAATTCCTTAAATGTTGTCTTTTTTTGTAGGATGTTAAATTGTCCATTTGAAAAGGGCCCACATTGATTTGGCATAACATCACAATTACCTCAATTTATTTCAAAAACGACATTCCTGATTTGTGTTTTCAATTGAAAAAACAACTCTTTATATACATATGAGGAAGAAGGAAGGAAACAAACAATGTGGGATATATAAATTGGTTCATAGTTTAAAGAAAGCCCTTGAACCGTAGCCCACTTCCCTAAACCCTAAAACTCCTGCCCTATGAAGAACATGGGTGGTTGTTGCCTTCCTTACTTTTGTTAGAGGCACAGCCCTACAACTCACACGCTTGGACAAGTCCAATGGTCTAAATCAAGGACTATGTTAGGCCATGTCATTTTGACCTATTTTAATAAGCATGATTAGCATCCTACATAGGCATCTGAAGGGGGTGTAGTTCCGGAGAACAACACCTTGGAGATTTGGACCTTTGAGGGCCATAATTTCCTCAATATTTATCTCATTAGGGAAAGTGAATAGTCCACAATGATCTACAAAAAGTGTAGATGACAAAAAAAGACTCACACTTTGTATTTGGAGTCTAGAGCTAAAAGTAATTCCAATAGGAAGATCAAGAGTCCTTTAGGGCCATGTCTTGAAGAAAATACATGGAATTGGGTGGTCTTCTAAGATAGGAGAGTCTTCAATGTTCCTGGGCCTTTTATGAGAGGAGAATCTACTGAATTGTATAAAGAATATTATAAGAAAAGGTGATCTCCCTCTTCACTCCTAAATAGTGCCATAGTGGCTACGAGTGGTGAGGTTCTAGGTTGTGTGTCTAGACAATACAATGGAGACAACAACCAACATGTCTAGAAGCCCCCTTTGTCCATCTAATAAAGTCAACTTTAAAGTTGACTTTCAAATAAAAATCTTTCTATTTCCAATCTTGACATATTCAAGTTTCATTTTATTGAATTGTCTCTATTTTATAAACACTTATTATATTTTTAGTTTTGGGTCATAATAAAAGAGAGATTATGAAATTGTCTTAGTTATCTTATTAGACAATTATGTCTAATAAGGCCCTATTTAATTTGCAATTGTCTTATTTGATATACGACATCAAATGAAGAATATGACACCCAAACCTTCAAATGTGTCCTACAGAACAACCCTAGTGAGGTTGATGTTGGAGCTTTACCACCATTTGTGTGTTACCATCAAGTACTTGTGCACTCTTTGATACCAATTGGACGTGTCTTGCTCCAAGCTAGACCATGGTGTAAGTCCCAGTTGGTGAGTCTTAGACTCTTAGTGAATAAGTCCCAAGATGAGTCCTAAATTAAGATAGATTGGACTTAGTAGGGAGTTGGGCCCTATTCAAGCGCCAATGGAGAGTAGTGCCACCACTAAGTACTTGGACATCAATAAAAGTTCCTCCCACTGTCATCAAATGACATGCCTAGTGTCTTGTGGGAATTAAGTATTGAAATAGAAGAGCTGGGAGTCATAGAAGAATGGGAAATTCCTTGACTATTTGGAACTTAACATTGTGGATGCATAGCATGCGTAGTATTAGGAGATTGTGACCTTTAGTGTCACTAACAAATTAAGTGCTTGGAGAGTACTTAGAGGCAAACTTAAGGAACTTAAGTGTCATTAAGGGGCGTGACATAATCTCTCTAGGAGATTATATTTGGTAACAAAAGGAGAAATAGCATACAACCAACAACCAACAATTCTACTCAAATTTTAACAATTTTCACTTCGCACATTAACCATTGCAATGTCTAGTGATTCATTATTTTCTTTTTATCAAATTTGTACAACATCTATTTTAGACCCTCTAATTCTTGACATCAAGTCTTATTCATATAGCAACCACAACAAATTGAAGTTTTTGGATAATTTCTAGTATTTTGAAAAACACTTATATATCCCAAAAGATTTTTAACGCTTTTAAGTTCTTCAAAATCATCATGATTTTCCAACTCCTGGACATTTTGAGTTCAACAAGACATTAGAACTCATATCTAAAGATTTTAAGAAGCCTCAAAATGTGAAAGGTTGTCAAAACTTTGTTCTCTTTTATGACACTTGTTCAAGATTCAAGAATCTGCGACATCAACTATATGGACTTCACTAAAACAAAACATGGTAAAAAAAAACCACACTCAAAATTGGGTGTGGTTCTTTTGACCTCATTTCTATGCTTGCAAGCGTAGTGGGTTGTTAGCTTTTTTTGCTATTTTCAACTGCAATTTTTAGAATTGGGGGGCTTGAAAAATACTATTGGAAGGGTCATTTCAATACCTTTCCAATGGTATATCACAAGCCCCAAAACTTTGAAAATTGTAGTCAAAAATTGTGAAAGAAGTTGACTATATGTGTAGTGGGTCTGCTAAAAAATGTAGTCAAAAGAACCACACTTGATTTTGAATGCGGTTTTTTCAACATGTTTTGCTATAGTGCTTCTACAACCATTATCTATCATCAATTGACTGTAGACTTTGTTCTTTTTTATAGATTTTATCATTGATTTACCACCATTAAGTTCTTTTAATACCATATATGTTATTGTGGACCAACTAACAAAGATGGCGCTTTTTTTTCTTGCAACATGGTAAGCAAGCACTAAATCCTTCTTCAAAATTAAAAAAAAAAATGAGAAAAAAAGAAAAAGTCTTTTACACTTATAGGCTCATAGACTCATTCTCTAGCAACTTTGGAAAGCACACTAGGTTTAAACATTTATACACTATCCTCCTTAATTCAACTATCTATATTTGTCCTAATAATACATTTGATGCTAATATACTACACTCATACTATTTTAAATTAGTACAAGTTGAAATATTCTTGTATTGTACCAATTTCAATACAAATAAAATTTTGTGGTGATTCTAATTTTTTCCTTCACTATTAGGACAAATCAATGTAGTTAGGAGCTACAGTCATATTATTAGTCAAATAGCTTAATATAGGACACATGTACTACAAACTATGAGGTTGTAAGATATTTTAAAATGTCCTTGAAGATGGTCACATTAAAAATGACAAATTGGACGTTTAGGGGTTCCAACTCAAAATGCCCATTCAACTACTTTATGGTCCTTACCCAACTTTGAGTAGAAGAAAAAAATTTCAGGAGTTGTTTTTTTATTGTAAAAACTAAACTAATAATGAAATTTAGTGTTAACTGCACTAATTGATTTAAAATGTTGCAAGTTTTTACTCTCAATGAGTATTTTTACCAACTTTGTGTATAGAGATCTCCACTTTGAATAGTATTGATATCTGTTCTCTTAATTAAATTCTTCATCAAGAGACGGTGTGGGAGAGAAAAATTCAGGCGGGCAGCTTGCAGAAATTTCAACGGGCGGGCATATAACTTCTCGGGCGGCTGTGGCACGCGCCTGCTCGAACTCGAGGAAGCCTTGCTGCCGCCCTCAAAACCACCCCGCCATCGCCAGTTCGAATCACCCGATCACGACCGCAAGCTTCCCCAATCACGCCAATAGCAAAGAAATTCAAACCCAAAAGAAAAATCCCCAAAGAAAAACTCCGAATACCCAACCCCAGAAGCAGTCTTTCTCATACACACTGCAAGCCAAAGTTGTCGCACCCTTTCCCAGAGATTTCGTCACTTCTGAAGCTCCCATTGTAAAAAGATGTAGAACATTGTGAGAAGAGAATGCGATGGAGATGATGGTGGCGGTGGACTCTTTGGGGTTGGTGCATCTTCGTCATTGCCAAAGTGGGGTTGGCAGAAACGCTGTTGCGTTTGCGCAGCTGGGGAAAGTCTTTCAGGTTGCGGCAAGGCGTCGGGGGGGTACGAGGGGTAGCGTAAGCGTGGTGAAGAATAGGAAAGACAGAAGAGGGAGTATTGCGGAGGTTGGATGTGTTCAAGCTGTGCTTGCGCAAACGGAGAGGACATTTCGGTTGCCCATTGATTATTACCAGGTGAGTTCGTTTCGCAGTGCGTGGGATCTTGATTGTTGCGAGCGCTTGTGTCTTAGGATTGCTGTGGAGGCTTTGTTGTTGAGTTCAGGTCATGCTTTGGCCTCTCAAGTTCTTGGATCCATAGCATTCTTGAGGAGCTACCTTAACGCCCTTGGAAGTGCTCATGAGAAAGAGTCTGGGTTTTATTTGGGACACAATCTTGAACTCGTGATAGTGTGTCCTTGCAATGTCATGTTCGTCGTTCTTTAGAATTTTCGTAGCTCCATGTGATAATTCTCGGCAACGATTGAATTTCTTTTTCGTTTTGAATAGGAACGACTGGTTCAGCATAGTATGACATTCTTGAGAGACGCACTTGGATTTGTACTCTCTGTTCTCTTCTGTTCTTTTCTGGAGCGATTGCAGGGAGAAATGCTGTTAGTCGGCTGTGGTGAATTAGAAATTGGTGAGTCGGCTGTGGTTATGAGGTTGCGCTGAGCAAGAGAATGCATCGGGAGGAGGATGAATGTTGTAGCGAAGAATATTTCTCGAGCGTTGGTTAGCAGTTGATACTCTGTGAAATGTAATCGCAACGCCACTGGGTGGCTTAGAATGCATATCACCGAGACGTAGAGTTCCATAGAGTCAGTCTTCTGCCCGGTGTACTTTGTTGCCCTATGTGATTGGCACTCCTATTGTATTGCATTGATGACCTTTATAAGCTCTGCCGGAAGATGTTAGCCGGATCTTGAGAAATGCAATGGTAACTGAAACCCGAGAGTTCTGGCAGAGCCTTAGGAGGTCAATTTTTAAGAGTAATTAGACTCACCATCCTCGTATCTCAGACGTGTGCTATTCAGGTTCCTCTGTTTCGGCTTGCCTCAGATCGGTTCCTATTTCCGAGCCAATTTTGGAAGTGTTACGCTATGAATGTCCGACTGGGACAAGGACATGTCCCTGATGTGGTTCTACATTGCTCAAGTAGCCAGTGCTGGTTGTGGATATTGTAATGGCTTTACGAAGATCTCGAAGTTGTTATGGAGAGGATGGAAATGTAAGTTATGAAGCTTAACGAGGTCTTGGACTCGTGGTGACAGATATTGGGAGCCGAACCACGGTACCTGGCAGATGCTGTAGTACGTGCATTTGAGTCCCGGGTGAACAACTCGCCCAGAGAGGGCTTCAGTCAACAGGCACTTCTTGCACGGCTTGAGATCTTGAGAGGAGCGCGTGATTCCCTCGCCGACCCAGAACTCAGGGCTGAGTATAATCAGGCGCTTGCAGAAGACGAGGTGGACACCCTTAATCTCGACGTTCCATGGACTAAGGTGAGTGATTGTGTCCTTCATCGTAAGGGTTGCCAGTGTTTTCTCTCTTTGAATAGCAGGATTTAATGTATTTTACTTTGGATTCTGGTTTGCAACCAACTGGAATTGACTAAGGAGATGATATAGAAGATGATATCGTCGCTTTAAGCATTTTATCATATGTGGTTTCATTGGAGATCACTATGGAACTGAGGAGGATCACTTTGCGTACAAGTGCCAATTCTGTTCAGATCAAAATTTTATCACTGTGTGAATTTTTCATCCAAGTTCAAGATGGGAGGTTGCTGACTACTTTACATGATAGTGGACAACTCCATGTCCTTTCTAAGATGAGTGGCCATAGGCATTTAGCCAGGTCATGCTTACACCGCTAGCTAAGAAGTCAAACCCAAGTCTATGAGTTGCTGTTGGTAACTGGGGTTCGTGTAGGAGACGGGATCAGGTCCGTATCGGTTTTAGTATCCTCTACCTTACACGCGTTATGCCTGGGTCTGTCATTTGCACTGAAACAGTGGAGAATTGATGCATCAGGTTGGGGGTGCTCTTTGTTTACTTCACGAGGTTCAGGAGGCGCAGGTGGTACTGCAGGCCGGACAGACTCTGTTAGCGCAGCAAGAGAATCTCCCAAACACTTTGAACCGAGATGTGGTGCTCGCTATGGCCCTTTCTTTTGTGGAATTATCGCGAGTAGCAATGGCTGAGTCACCCCCAGCTGTTGTAAAGAGTTGTTCGCTGCTGGAGTCTGCTTTGAAGGTTCTAAGGGTATTTCACAATGCAATAGACTGTGGACACTACTGTGGGATGATTATTTATGTACCAACTTACTGCATCGATAACTTATTTCTTCTGTGCATCATGTTGTTATCATCAAAGTTATGAACGCTGGTGTTCATGCAGGAAGTGAGCGGGCGAGCATTGGCTCTAGACCTACAAGAGCAGATCGAAGGGACACTTGACGAACTCGCCGGTCGTTGCATTTTGGAACTTCTTGCCCTTCCTTTTGACAAGGACTACGAACATCAGCGGGCGCAGGGGCTCCAGGGATTACGGGCACTATTGTGGGACTTGGATGCAGATGGAAATAGGCCTCCTGTGGGTGGGTTAACCCGTGAGTCGTTGATGAAGGAGGCGTTTTCTCTTATGACTGTTGCAGAGCAGGTACATTCACTTACAGGGTTTGCCAAATTTCCATACTATAAAGATGCCAGGACGGAATCGCATGTTGCAATGCTGTGACGGCGATAGAGATGATAGCAAGCAGATTACTGGGCTAAGATATGGTTGTCGGTTCAAAGTCTTGCATATAAAATAACCTCCCAATTATTTTTAAGCGAGTCAGAGTTCTAAACCGTAAACTGGTTGGCATTTCAGGTGGCCCTTTTTACAGCAACGCCTAACAACATTCCTGCCAACAGTTCTGAAGTGTACGCGGCAGCACTAGCGCATGTGGCTGAAGGCTTTGTTTCAAAGACACCCCGATTGATTCAAAAAGCAGATGCTTTATTTCTCCAACTCCAACAGAACAGCGCCTCTCTGACTGACCTCAGCGAACCTCCGCTTGAATTTATCTTAGAGAGGGGAATGTGTGCTTTACTAATTGGGGAGGTTGCGGATTCTCGAGCATGGCTGGGTTTAGACGACGAAAATTCACCGCTCCGGGAACCTTCGATTGTGGATTACGTGTATTCGTTCTCAGAAGAAGGTGCAGAAACTGATTCCCTGCCTGGATTGTGTAAATTACTGGAAGGATGGTTGACGGAGATGGTGTTCCCGTGGTTCAGGGATACCGAATCCCTTTCTGTCAAACTCAGCGACTATTTTGACGATCCAAGTGTACTCAGCTACCTGGAAGGACTGGAAAAAGGGAACGACTCGCATATGGCTGCAGCTGCTGCAATAGTGCGCGCTGGAGCAGGAGCAGGTGCTGCTTTGAAGGCCACTCTCAAGAGAGTCTTTCCCATTGGAAACAATGAGGGCTTAATAACAAGTGCTGACCTTGAGAATCCAGTCGAGCTTCCACGACGAGACTTCCAGCAGTTTGTGACACACCAAGGTACTGATGGCGATGCCCGAGATCCAAGTATCGCAACGGTTGTTGACGGTGGAAATTGGGAGGACGGTGAGGCAGAGGAGGAAGGTATCTTTTCTAGGAAGGACTGGAAATCAACTGATGAAGGTTCTATTTGCGGAGGTTATTTAGGAGCTATCCAGATCGCCTGCAGTGGTCTGGTATTTGGAGCCTTGGTTATGGCGAGTTTGTGTAACCTGCCTCTACATCCTCGAGTAGCTACTCAAATACACACTCTCCAACACCTGCTCAAATCTAACATCCCCGTTTCTATTTCAGGTATTTCAGCATCACGCGATCCGGTTATTTGTTATATCTTTAGAATAAATTTTAATCTCACTTCTGCATGCCCCCTTGGCTTGTTTCGGAACTTGGGCATAACTGAGTGGACGCTGAAAATCCTCGTATAGCACTTCCTGAACGATTTGTAGGAATTTGGGGCTTTCAGACATATTTAAGCTCTATCTAGAATATCTTACGAGAACCACCGAAAAGCATGCGCATCTTTTATGATGGTATTTTTTAATCCCTAAGTGCCCAAGCCAAAACATGGAAACTCTACTTTCGAAGCTAATAGTCAATCATAGTAACTGTCAAAACATTGGTTTCCATTGTTCTAAAATGTCTGAGTTTCTTCTTGATACATCTATACATATGTTCCTTGAAACTTCTGAAGTGATTTATTTCAAGTCCTGTAGATATGGAAACAGCCAGTTATGGCCATTTACGAACTTAGGGGATAAGTTCTCCGACTTTGGAGCTTAGCTGATCAATTTGATGGGGGTGCTCGCCATGAAGGATTTAGGAAAAGAGAAGCTGTAGAAGCGGATGTCCCCCAAATGGAGGCTAGGTTGGCGGAACTTATGATCCGAAAATGGCAGACTGCTAAAGCCCTTGCGCTTGGTTCTACCCATGATGTGGCTACTTTGCCCGAGGTACTAATACTCTCGCACGGGAGTAATCCCTACGTGCTTAAATGGCCAGGGTCTCCATATCTATAGGAGTAGAAATAAATCAAGCTTCTAGAAAGATTCTATGAAAGCTCTTAAGAAAATTAACAAAATGTACCAATAGAAAGGAGAAATCAAGTCTTACATTTTTGAATGATGGATTTATGTTGTGTTTTGGAAGATTCTTTAATAGACTGCATGCTTCCAAAGTGGACTGTCCATTTTGAGCTTGGGTACTTCCTGGGTAATAATCATAATAATAAGCTCGAGAAGTCCGAACGGTATACACATTTTGAACTCTACTCCTCTGTCAACACTAATGACCTGCTATGGTTGTTTGTGAAGGTCCTGGAGGGCGACATGCTGAAGAGCTGGAGAGACCGTGCTAGCAGTGTTAAGCGAAATGGTTGGTTCTGGGAATATACGCTCCTCGGTCTCACTGTTGACAGTGTGACGGTCAGTGATGATGGGAAGCGAGCAACTGTGGAGGCCACTCTGCAAGAGGCTGCCCGACTGGTGAACCAGAATTACCGCGAGCGCAACGACTCGTATAGAAGTACTTACACTACCAGATATGAATTACTGCATGGCTTAGATGGTTGGCGAATGTATGGAGGAGCTGTCTTACGCACTTAAGAGACTGTTTTCAGCGTAGTTGGTCGTACGTGCCTGTATGCAAACCTTGAAAGTACAATGGTTATTAGCTATTAGGAGCCTACATGGTTCGCATCTGTCCTTGATTGATCTTCCATGAAAATATCATGGTTCGGTCGTGGAGGTCTTCATTGAAAACTATTTCTAACTGTTGGGAATTGGAGCCTAAAAAAATTAGGTTCTCTTACCTTACCTCATTGTCGAAACTTCACCGTGTGAATAACTCATTGTTGATCCTTTCAGTGTTTGTTACTACAATTAGATGCCTGCAATTTGAAGCATTGGTCAACCTCAAACTTCAGTAACTAGTTTCTCAAATACATATTCGGTGTAGTCACAGTTTTTTCACATTCTCAGATTTCTGTGGAGAATGGGGATGTGGCAGTTTGGGGTTGGCTTTTTGCATGCGTTCCAAAAGGGAATATTCTTCTTCGGAGAAGTTTTCTCCATGCCCATTCTTTTCCTCTGGAGATGAAGAATGGATGTGGAGAAAATTTCTCCAAAGAAGAAAATTGTATTTCAATCTATGCCATTGTTGCCCATTGGCTCTAGATCTATTCTCCACATCTCATCCTCTAAACAAATAAGGGTTGTCACACTTTCTTCACCCACTAATGCTTCCCATTGGTTCATATTACTTCTCGTTCTCCATGGAAATTTTTGATGGTGAATAAAGTATGACTATCCCTATTGAATATACAAAATAGTGAAATTAGATTACCTTAACAATTAGGTTGCCTTACCTTCAATAGTAACCTCGTGAGTCATGACTCACCACTTGTTCATATGGAGATGCATACAACTCTCTAGTTTTGATAAAAAAAACATTATCGCATCCTTACACTGTAATAATAAATATAGTGTAAGATGTTGAGAAATTACTAAGGGGCAACCTAATTTTACTATTTGTATGGTTGTAAGGTTGACAATTGTGCATACTCTAAGTATCCTTCTTCAACATTCACACATTAGGGGGGCCTTAAGGGAAACAACCCATTTTTGACCACTTATGCAACTGAGCATATCTAGAACATAGGTAAAGTGAGTGGAAAAATTTCCTTATGTGCAAAAACAAATTTCAAGAGGATTCCATAATTTTTCACAATTTATTTTTCAAAACAAAATTATCATGAATATTTTAGGTGAAGATTATGTTCATCCTATACTAGACATGTAGGTCATCCTATTTCTAACCAAGGATTGGTTGCAAAATCAAGAGACTTCTAGCCCAATCATAATCCGTCATTCATAATCACCTACTCATCTCATACCTTCACTAAAGTAGACCTCTCTATACTACCTGAATGGGGGATTGATCAAGAATGGGTTGGTTCCCTTATGGTCAATAGCACTAATTGCATCACTTTCAGTAATTGCTCATATGCAGTTGTTAGATGATTCGAAAAAAATCAAAGGTGATAATGTAACTACATCTAAATATGTCCAAATAAGCAATTGAGAATTGCTCCCATTATTGAAAGTCGGTTACCATTTGTTTGATGGAGCTTTGATCCCAGCCCCTCCAAGTGCTTTCCTTTGCCTTCGTAGCTCCAACCTCCCTTCCAGTGGACCCTCTAGCCTCCAATCCTTGCATTTAGGCTTGTAGAAATGAAGGGATTGGACGGAAATCTAGAGGGGTTATTTGAAGGAAAAAACAAAGTAGATTACTATGCAAAATTAGCACAACGCATGTCCATTGTACTATAGCAAGCTGAAAATGGGTAGCTTGCATATCATAGAGGCAAGCTTAGTGGAAACGAATGGATGTCCAGATTGCTCCTAGTTCCTATAGCTCAAGCTCCCCAATGGAAACTAGTTCTAAATTGCCTCATTTTCTGTTGGATCTTGTTAGAAGTCAACAATGTATTTTAGGTTCTCTTCTTATGCATTAATTGGATACCAAATGAATAAACTAATAATGTTCAACTCTTTGAAGATAGGTGTTTCCATAATTGATCCTAGACTTCATGAATAGTGGGAACATTTTTTAGGCAAGAATCTATAGTGGTCAATTTTTGACAAGGTCACAATTAGGTCCAATTATCTTAGGTAGTGAGGTTAGGAACACAGTGACCAATTCCTTAATTAATTGACAAATGTTATTATAAAATACAATTTATACCCCCCACCCCATTCATATTTTGAAAAAGCTCCTATGGTGGAAATCAATCTGGTATATTGCCACCATATTTTGTATATCCATGTATATTTGTATATATTTTGTATAAAATATACCATATTGTATTCAATATCAGCATCATCAATGTCCACACATTTTTCCATAAATCCATGACATTGGAGGGAGGGATTTTTTTCAATCCAAATCATTGACTCTACTTTTTTCCATGGGAGGGGGGGGGGGGAGTAATTGCAAGAACAAGGCTTGTTTACAATTTTTTGTCTAGTTTGAAGTTTACCCCTTCGATGCCCTCATTCATTAAGAGAAGAAAATGAGACCTCAAAATTACATGTGATAAAATGATTCAAATTTTGATTTTAGAATCTAAGATTATGACATCCAAAGGCAACTCCAATATACTTCTATAGTTCTACATCAACATTGTATATGTTTGTCATAATTATTCTTTGAAAACAAACGGACATAGCATGTGTACAATTATGTGATAATAAGCTATTGAATATTACTACAAATGCAAATGCAATTTGCATATTTCATTTATAGAAAATCATAAAATTTGCATTTATCAACTTGGATTGGGCTTTTGATTTTGTAACATGTACATGTAGTAGTTGTACAAGGGTCTACAAGCCCTTGCTCTAAAGGGTCTATGCAAAGTAATTTCTAACTTTGATATTCAACACAAATTCATGAAAAGTTTGTATGTTTGATTACAATCTGCACTACAAGAGAAAGGTGTGTTTTAAGTATAGTCCTAGTACTCTAGTCTTTTAAATAGTGACCTACAAGGAGTCTTTTAAGTAAAATTTTACTGAAAACACATGTATTTTTAGTAAAATTTTACTTAAAAGACTCCTTATAGGTCATTACTTAAAAGACTATAGTACTAGGACTATATGTAAAACACACCTTTCTCTTGTAGTGCTATCATTTGAATGTCTAATTTCACATCCAAGCACAATTCACTCATAAAAAAAAATCAAGTATCTCTAATGTATCTTGTCATCACCGCACATGACAAGATCATTGAATAACGTACAAGCTATCCAATCATGTCATCCAATACAAAAAATTTGTTGTAATAGAGCATTTAACATACCATGACACCACCAAGTGCACTATCACTTTCTATGGTTGAATTCTATGAATACACATCCATAAGGGACGCAACCCATTTCTTATCACTGCCCCCTTTTGGGAATATAGATTGCTCTCCTTCTGCGTAGGAGGAGATGACGATGATTAATTACAGCACTGTATTTCCTCGTGTAGTTGTGGCACATTGTGATTGTTGGGTGGATTTTGCAACCAACCCTTGTAGGAAACATGAAGGTCTACATGACCAAAGCGGGAGGAACAAAATCTTCTACTCAAAAATTCATAGTAATTATGTTTCACGGAATAAAAACCTAGAAAATTATGGAAACCTTCTTAACACTATTTTTGCACACTGGAAAATTTCCCCCCAAGAAACTTGCCCTCCAAATAGATGTAACCGCTAAAGTGGTTGGAAATGGGTTGCCTCCCTTACTTCTAATATTTTGTAAGTAGGAGCTGAGAACCACGTTTTCCAAAAATACTAGGGATGTAAAACTGCCCTATTATCACCCTCGTTCCAATTCCACCCTTAACTCCATCCTGATGTACAGTGGGCTACAATTCATTTACGAATTCTGCATCCTGGGAGTTTTCATTACAAAGTCCAGAAAGTTCAAGATGTTGTTTCATGCTCAAAAATGGTTTGATTTTCGAACCGCAAGTTGCGTAGGAATTGTACAAAAGAGTACTTTATGACCATAATAATTTGTACGTGTAAAAGTCAAAATCATACAACATTGATGATTTTTTGGGTACACTAGCTACCATCTAGTGGAACCACCCTTCGCCTGAATTACAGCTCGCATTCGATCCAACATGTTGGCAATGAGAGTTTGTAGTTGTTGTAGAGACACTTCATTCCATACCACTAGAACTTGTTGGATCATTTCTTGCTTGTCATGTGGCCTACGCTGATCTTTCAATAGATCTTTAACTATCTTCCACACATTCTCAATGGGATTCAAGTCCGGTGCGTTCGGAGGCCACTCCAGTTTTTTTTATCCCATGAGCAAGCGTCCAGAGTTGAGGAACTTTACTACGATGTACGGGAGCACCGTCTTCCATGAGTGTAAGTTTTTGTGGCTCATCATGCATGAAGTAAAAGCCGCTTAATGCAGCTTCATAAACATTTTGGACAGAATGTGATATGGTTCTCTTATATTGCGGCAGAAAGACCAATGGACATTCATCGAATCCACTAAAAGCTACCCAAACCATTACTGGTGAGCGTCCAGATTTGAAACTAGGTGCAATACAATGTGGAGCGTATTTCTCATACGTCTTTCTCCAAATTCGAATCTGTCCACATTTGCCAACTTCGAAGGACGACTCATCTGTCCATATGATATTCTTCCAATCATCATATGTCCAATGCGGATGTTTTTTAGCAAAATCTAGTCTCTAAGCTTTATATTGTATACTAAGATATTGTTTTTTTGGAGCCACACGGTTTCCGAACCCAAGCTTATGAATGCATTTGCGAATGGTATTTCGATGTACCTGGAATTTAGCTGCGAGTATTGCCAAACGTTGGCGCCGATCATGATTGAGCAGTCGAGAGAGGGTCCTCACATCACGATCAGATAGTTTTCCAGGTCGAGGTTTTGATTTTTGAGTCGTATAGCATCCGGTTGTTCTCCGCTTGGTCAAGACAATGGAGACAGTGGAACGTGACATTTTAAGCGTTGCGGCAATGTCCATGCACTTCATCCCTCCTCGCAACATTCCAATGATTAGACTTCTTTCATGATTGGTTGAAGTCCTGGTCCGCATTGGAATCTCATGGCAGAAATTTGAATTTCATGACCAAAGCAGCAGAATCAAGGAATCCCAGGTCGAAATGAAATGAAATGAAAATGTTACTCATGAAATGAAAGTGTGTCTCATGAATTGGAGGGGAGATGAAACATTGATAGCGGAGCTTCACCTGCAATCGGAACGTCATTCCCATGGAAAAGTCCGAACAGTAATTGGTAAATCGGCTAGCAGTAAACTATTGCACCATACACATTGTTCAATCTTCCGCAATGTGTGGTGATCCCTTCAGGTATAAACCACCACCCACCCACCCTAATTTGCGGACGGAAAGCAAAGAGGCACATTGGAATCGGTTCGCAACGGGTCAAAGACAAAGCGGACTGCAGAGAAGTGAATCAGCGCTCGAAGGGCAATTGGAAAGAAGTGTAGTCATACAATCGGAGAAGCTTGGGCCATCGCAACCGCGCCGCAAAAAATTGTGAACGGAAGCGCAGCCATAGAGCAGTTTTGGGGTCTCGGCAATTAAGCCCCAATCAATCACAATGCGGCTAATGAATTTCCGAATTAAAAAGGGTTGTATGTGAGACTAGGTGTGTGACCTGCCCGCAAAATTTTGCGCACAAAGTCGGTGCCAGTGAGTTGCAATAGCTATATGAAATCGCAGAACTTCTAGTCTCACAGACAAGGGAGGCAGAAAATTCGTAAATGTACTGTAGCCAACTGTACATGTTCAGCCCGGAATGTACCTGTGATGTACATGTTCAGTCTGGAATGTACCCCTCGGGTACGTAAGGGCGGAATTGAGATGAGTGGTAATAGCCGGATTACCTTCAGCTGCAGCTTCTGCAATTCTTTCAAGGACTGAAAAATGTTACAAGGTGCGCAGTCCCTTCGGAAACCTGCAATTTGCTCAGTGCAATTTCTCTAAGTGTCCCTACTTTAGAACCTGAAAACACAAGGCCAAGGGAAATAGAATCTGCTGAAGGATCCGGTAAGACCGATTGAATTTATGAGAATGAGTTATGTGACATAATGCACAGTGTAGTAGTGAACTAGTTTATGTTAGTTTCCCTGGTGCTAAAATTTGCTGTGTCTATTGACTCCAACTCAGATGCAGATTCTCCGCGAAAATTTGCACAAGAATCTCAAAATATTCACACTCACGTACTACTATATAGACTCTGCAACGCATATATGCGTATCTAATTACTCCCTCTGCGGTGAAATCAGAGATGAAAACTTCCCTCCCCACAATGACATGTCTTCTGTATACCCCAAGCAAAACATGCTCTCGGTGTTCCCTTCTACAATGCATGTTCCTTTGCAAGTACCTTGAAAGGCTAGAGATTGGCTTTCCAGTTACTCAATTTCCTGGTCAAGTTTTGTCTTGCGATCCAACATGTATTGCCAGAGGGGTTCATTATGCTTTTGAAGAGTTACTGGGTCATCCGCAAAGCACACGTAATAGGCAGCAATAGCACTCTCGGGGACAACCAATGTCAAGTACGTCTGCAACCAAAACCATAAAAACGGTTACAAAGTGCTTGCAAAAACAGGCATTGTAATCAGACATTCACAGGCATTATAATCAGAGTTTCACAGAGATTATAAGAAGAATCGTAATCGAGTTTCACATTTACCTGTAAAATCTGCATCTCAAAAAAACAAAAGCATGAGATTGATATTAGCTTCGTACAGTTCGTCATGTTAGTCTAAAGAAATAGGTATTACAAAGATTATTTTCTGATCCCCAAATGTCGAGGAAAAAAGTGTGAAGTCAATTACATCAACTTTCCAAACATTGACCCCTAATTGCATAAAAAGCCCAAAGAGGCCACTTCCAAATCATGGGAATTCAAATGAATCATTTAGGAAGCTCAAAGGAGTAAAGGAAATATATTAAAAGAAAGAAGGAATCATACCCTACAATTTTTCATAATAAATAAAAGTATTAGTAGTTATAGTCTATAAGTTTCCAAAAAGGACTTTCTACTTCAGCCGATTAAGGGGTTCCTGGATACTTCCTAAATGAATTATTTGAACGCCTATAGATATGGAAGCGGACTCTTTGAGAAATTGGGGCTTAATGAACATGGTATTATATCTTGGCAACTCGGAATTACTGTGAAATAACCAGAGAAGCAAAATAACCAGGGTTACCAGGGTTTGGGGTTTAAGGTATAATAACCAGAATGGTACTGAAGGAACTCACCACAAAGAAACCGATGCAGAATGATAGAATGGAAACACCAACGGTGAGGTATCGGTGTGTAGCAAAAGTCCAACAGCCCCCAACCAGAGCTGTGAAGACGCCTCCAATTATGCAACTTGTCAAGAGGATTGCCCCAGTGAGGTCGTCATTGATCAACAGCATTGCACCTTGTTCCCTGAACATGTGCCATGTCTGCTTGGCCGACTTTACAAAGCTCTTTCCATGGAGACCTACCTGCAACCCTCACCCATAACAAGCATTCCCTGGTTAATGTCAAGGTGCTCATGAAAGAAGACGTACATGAAATGCACAATGAACCTTTCCTGAAAGCATCCAAGTAAGCACGTGAGCATAGTTATTAATATTACACTGCTTTATTTTTGGGGGGGATCTCGATGGCAGTTGAAAAAGAATTTCAACTCATCTTAGCAAGTAAATTTCAGCCACTTGAAGTAATTAAAAAAGACTTGCAAACTTCTACTAAATCACTATCGATTGACATTGTGTAAAACTCTCAAAAATACCAAATGCAATTATCTCTGATGTCATCAACCGAACACCTCTTTGCTTCCTTTATGTGCCTATTGTACATAAAGTCTTTGAAGTGGTTCTCTTTGCTCTCTGCTTCAAAGTTGCTAATCTTTGGTTTCAAAGTAGTGAACTCCAATTGAAATGTTCGACCACGTACTTCAAACCCTATTTAAAAGTCAAAACCACCCTCCAACTCCATGTGATAAGTTAAATCAATTTACAATAGACATGTAAGGTAACACATTCCTCCCAACTAATGCCCTTGTATATGAGGAGGGTTGATTACTATAACCCTATGCTGAAATGAACAGGGTCAACAAAGAAATTGATTCTACTGATAACATGCTGAATTCAGTTTCTAACAATGGTGCGTCACATACCTCCACGAAAGCCCACTTGTTGAAGTGTTTATTAAAAAAGTCTAGCACTCCAAGAAAACAATTCACACACGAGAACAGGAACTCATTTGCCCCTTGTTCATTTGCTAGACGTTTTGCCTGCAACAAAAAAAAAAATCGTGCATCAAAAACAAGTAGAGCTACACAAAAAAATTCCTCTAAGGCAGGGAAAAATCACCAAATTTGCTGAAAGAGCTCAAAGAACTTTGGCTCTTATTATCTGATATTTGCACGAAAACTATAATTATAAAAGGAGTTGGACGGCTGTCTAGCTTTTAACTACCGAGTTTGAATCACAATGCATAAGCTGGAATAGACGATAAGGCAAAAAAAAAAGGCACATAGCTTTATGCACTCCTAATAAAGACTTTATTTTTTTGTGCCATCAAATAAAATAAAATGGTAAAAGGCTTACAATTGCATGCAGCGTCTGTACTGGGGCTACAAAAATGGATCCCAGACACACGCTGCCGAAAGAAATGGTCCAAGCACGCTGGTAAGCTCTTAGAACTGGGGAGCGTGGCATGTGATCATACCCCTGCAAACATTATTCCCTTCCACTGATATGTCACAAAATCCTACCAAATATGGGATTTTAGATGAACTAACCTAAAGTCTATGTTTAGATAAACTTGCAAAAATTCCAACGTACTGTAGATTCACTCAAAAATTAAATAATATAGAGGTATTCAAATCCTAACTTTTGATGTTTACAACACTGACTATATTGAAGTTTCATGATAGAGTAAACGTGGCAGCCTGATAACGAAGTACCTCATAGTAGTGCGTGGCCACAACACCTGCGACTGTGACGTAGACGATATTACGAAGAACCTCCATAGACCAGGCCAGACTGAGCACTAGTAACGCAGCATACCATCCACCATAAGGCAAGCTGACCGCCCCCGACACACCAAAGATCCATACTGCAAGCCAAAACATGGCCAGAAACACGGTCCACATGGAGACCAGATGCAGGCTCTTGTATTTCATCACTACCCCGCGCGTTCTGACCAGCATGGTTGCTGCGAACGGTATACTGCACAGTGCAAGGATCAACCCACAAAAATTATCACTGCTGTCCCCAAAAATTCTCAGTGGAAAGCAAATTGGTCATGTGGAGCTCTCAGAAAGCAAGAAACAAAAAGCCTCTGATCTCCCTGACTTGAATAAACCCTAAACCTAACCCTAAACCCGGAATACCCGGAACAAGAAACGTATCGGAGACGAATTCACAAGTCATTCTAACCCCTAAACTGGGTCTCATGTATTCGTTAGCAGTTGAAAAATTAATACTGGTGTTCTTCTGTACACTTCCTATGACTTTTACACACAATGATATTTACTGATACTGGTGACATAAAATTTGGCCCCCTCTGAAGTACATTTTCCACAATACCATTAGTAAAAAATTTCATTTTAAAACCGTGCATTCTGGTTGTTAGGAGTTGGATCATACCGATGCCGGACAAGGTGCACGTAGAGTCCCTGGAAAAGGGCGAACACCAGAAAAATGAGACCAACAAGGCCTTTGGCGGTTCCTGTGGAAACCAAAATGATGCCCAGGAGTCCTATAGCACAGGTCCACAGAATGATAGTCATCGGGTTAGTAAGCATACACTTTAGAAAATTTTCAATACAAGCACACAGTAAGATATAACATGAAGGGAATGGATTGATATACTATACTTTGTACACGCCCCTCATTCAACTCATACATCCAAAAAATAGGTTTGCATTCAATAAGCAAGCAGGGTACGCATGACATCGCTAAGTATTTCTGGGCACTCATCTTTGATTTGGAAATACGACATATTACTATCCCTTCCATAGTGGTCTACAACCTACCACTTCGAAATTGCATAAGAAACTCATACATATTGATTAAAAAATTTATCTCAAAGAGACTTCGGCTATTTTACCGGAAAAACTCTTCCCAACTCTGTACTAATCTCTCGAAAACCACTCGTACTAGCTTAGAAAGTTTAAATGTGACGCAAATTATATCATCTACATGAGCATGACACAAGAAGTTTCCTTTCAATGATTTTGAGCTAATACCGAGACAGTCGGAAACACGAATCCCCTAGAAATAGCAGAACACGACGATGATGAGAAAACATGAAACCAATGCGAATTTAGGGTTTAAGGTTTAGGATTTAGGGCACGTACCAGTAGACACAGCCCCCAAAGACAGGCAGACCTTGATCATAGTCCTGGTCCGGACGAGAAATTGCCAAACGAATGCAAACACCCAGCCTGAAGCTGCTGCAGTCGCCAGCTGAGGAGCCCAATGCCTGATACTGTACAACCTCGTGGGCGCAGCTGGTGCAGGCGAAGGAGCCATTTCATATTCACGCAGCAAGTGGTTGTTCTGATTCGTTTGGATCACCCCTCTAACTCCCAAGTATATGCACACGCCTACCACGGCCCAGAAGTGCAACAGGAACAGGAAGCCCGCCCAGTAATCTTTGCAACCTTCGAAATGCTTCCTTTTCACGTGTCCATGCTCCTGCCAAACAAAATTCAAAAACAAAGTCAGTCCTTCATATGTAAGCTGCAGATCTGCTCCAGAAGAATAACGTGACCAATTAGTTCCAAATACCATTGTCTCAACGATTATACCATGCTAGAACACGAGTTAACGAGGAAAGAAACACTTTAAATTTAAAGAGTCATGGAAATCGAATGTCAATGAAAGAAAATTAGAGTTGCAAACTAGTGACGCTTCCAAAATAAGGTAAAGCAAGCTTCGTAGTGAAGACACGAGCTTACAAATAAAGACAGCTAGTAGCATACTGGTCTTGTAAAAACAAGCATATTAACCGATTACTACAGTAGATGTTCGAACTCAAATTAGGGAAGGAATTATAAGCAAATTTTGTCAGAAGTTCAGCAAATCTACTACCCACGAACGAAAAGAAGGATAGCAAACAGGGACACATTCTGAAGTAAGATAATGGCAAGGCTCCTTCAAAATACAACAGCTGTACAGAAACTTAGCAAATGGTCCCATGTACACAAACAAAACCTAAAAATTTCACGCAAAACATGTCAAGACTGCACATACCGTGGCTACTCCATACATGGGAGCAGGAAACGGAGGAGGCATGCCTCCCATGCCAGGATCGAACGGAGGAGGCCTGCCCTCCATGCCAGGGTTGAACGGCATAGCCCCACCGCCCCCCCTGTCGAGAGGAAACTCTCGAACGTCCCCATGGCCGAGGTCCCCATGACCGTGGTGGTGGGGAGACCTCTCCATGGGAGGCTCGAACGGCATGGGAGGAATGAAAACCGGCTCGGGCTCCAAGACACGGTCATGGGTGATGACTTGAGGAGGCGGAGGGGCGGCGGGCATGGGGGCGGGAGGAATGAAAGCAGCCCCATCACCGTCCTCCCCAAGCTCTCGAGGAGGGGAGGGAGCTCTCTCCATGGGAATGGGAGGGTGGGGCTCATGACCGTGGAAATGCGGCTCTGGTTCGAAGGGAGGAAGCGGTCTTCCGTCAGAAGCTTCAAACCTGGGTGAAAGAAATCACATCAGCAGACCTAATTCATTGTTTCGTAATTGGTTCTCGTCCCTACCAAATGTAAAGTGGGATTCACAGGATTATTTAACACTCCTTCCAAGGCCAAATTAGTACCACTATAATTGAGTAAATCTACTGTTTTGTCCAATTTCAGTCATTTCTTTACAATTCTGGCAATGTTCTACACTAA
Organism: Straminergon stramineum; assembly: GCA_963920665.1. Lineage (NCBI taxonomy): Eukaryota > Viridiplantae > Streptophyta > Bryopsida > Hypnales > Calliergonaceae > Straminergon > Straminergon stramineum. The sequence continues at coordinate 20,558,862 of OY987263.1, read as the reverse complement.
TTCTGGTGACGCAAAATGTGGCGATATTATTGATTCATCAGAATGTGATCAATCCAATAGGTCGATCCGAAACCATGAATCCTAGGTCCTGTTTCTTGTCTCTCCAAAAGGACGTTGAATTTGCACTGGGTTTAACACTTCCAAGGCCAATTGTTCATATTAGCACTTTTGAGTAAGTCTACTGGTTGTCCAATTTTACTCATTTTCGGACGAACTCATTCAATGTTCTTCGCCGATTCTAGTGATACAAAATGTGGCTTAATCTGCTTTACTGATTCTTCACAATGTGATGCAATCGAATGGGTCATTTCAAAACCATGAATCCTAGGTCTCGTTGTTGCTGATCTCTACAAAAATACGCTGAATTTTCAGGGTTCACACTTCCAAAACCACATTGTTCATTTTCGTACTACTGAGGAAGTCTACTGATTGTACATTTTTATTTCAGTTTTTGACAAACTCATGCAATGTTCTTCACTGATTCTTGTGATGCAAAATGTGGTCATATTTGAATTACTGATTATTCACAATATGATCAATACGAGAGGGTCGTTTCGAACCATGAATCCCAGGTCATGTAGGGTTTTAATTTTTGCATTGCTAGCTATTTTAGAAATGTTTGAGACAATCAAACTAAGCACCGAGAAGAAGTGAAAACACTGACCTGGGGTCCTCAGGGTGTTGGTGTACATGCACCTCAGTATCAAATTGTACATGTCGAGAAGGAGGAGCAGGAGGGTAGACTTCGGGAGGAGGGGGTCTTCGCTCAAACTCTTCCACAGGAGGTCCTCGCTCAAACTCTTCCCTAGGAGGAGGTCTTCGCTCGAACTCTTCCCTAGGTGGCGGTCTATGTTCAAACTCTTCCCTGGGAGGAGGTCTACGTTCAAATTCTTCCCTAGGAGAAGGTCTTCGCTCAAACTCTTCCCTAGGAGGGGGTCTTCGACCAAAGTCTCCGTGCCCATGGCCATGGGAATGCCCATGATCATGCTCGAAGTCATCCCGAAAGGGGGGTCTTCGGTCAAAGTCTGGAGGGTAGGCTTGCCCTGGAGGCCGAGAGCCGTAGTCATAATCTCCATGAGAAGAGCCTCTTGCGTAATCCTGGCCGTAGTCACGTCCAAAGTCTGAGCCGTAGGGAGGAAGGCTTCCATAATCATTGTATCCTGCTGGAGGCTCCATTCTTGGGAATACTTGAGGGAAGACCCCCCCCTCGTCACGAGGTCTTCCCCGTTCGGGACTGTATGGGTACGAGCCAAAGGCTCTTGGAGGGGAAGTGCGATAATCCGGACCTCCTCTGAAAGTTGGAGGGGCCCATTGAGGGTGGTTGGAGGGAGGGGGCCGGGAATTGTTGAAAAGATAGCCCGGTGGAGGAGGACCATCGATGTCGTCCGGTACCTGCATCTTCACAACAAATTAGGTCAGCTGAGGAATCCATGCAAGTGTGGAGACAATTTCCAGACGTTTCGAGATGATTTCTAGATGTTCAGAGATGATTTCCGATGTGGTCAGCAAGTAAGAGGGAATCACGTTGAGCTCCAACTCAGGAGTGCTACTTACTACTACTGATCCAGAACTGAAAAGAGGCCAGTTGCGTAGACGTTTAGAGACGATTTCTAGACATATAGAAATGATTTCCAGATGTGGTCAGCAAATAAGAGAAAATCCACCTTCAAACCAAGCCAGGAGTGCTAATTACAGATCCTGAACTGAGTAGAGGCAAGTTGCGGTCAGCTAGTAAGAGAGAATCACGGTGAGATCCAAGTCAGGAGTGCTAATAGTGCTACAGATCCTGACTCAATTGAGGCCAGTTGTGTCGACACTCCAGCAACAGAGCAATTAGGTCATTCCGGACGAAGTAGCTGACGGATTCGTTACTAAGTGCCCGCACTGCCCAAGTTATATTAGTTAGCGAATTGGCGCTAGTTCCTGCTAACCATCTTGCAATGAACTTATTTTCATCTCCACCAGTTGACTCCCTGATATTGGACAAGTAAACTAATTCCACCCATTCCAACTTAGTTTGAAGTGCTACATTCGACCACACCAACGAAATTGCAGCAGATAGCTAACTAGATAACCCAACTCCTCATTACTTACCTTGGAAGTGCAGGCATACTATAGGTTGCTTTACTTCCAATTACCTACTAGCTAACAGGCACTACTAGGTTAGGCCTTAACCAGAAAGTAACCCTAACCACGAGTCTAATTGAATGATCTCCAACACTCACACGGACTTCACTCAGTCGTTCAGATCAGGGAAGAAATTAACGGTCTCAGAACCAAATATTCAGTAGCAAAACAAAAGAGACACAAGGATGTGAGGAGACTACAATATTTAGAATTAGAGCCGCAACAGAAACCACACAAATGCTTGCCGTAGCTGAGCATTCCCTAGCCTCCCTGCCCTTGTTCCAGATAGGAGGAAAAAAGGGGGTTCACAGAGCACTCACAGAATCCTCGTGACGGCCGTAAGGGCGGTAATCGTTGTAATAGTCCATAGCCGGCGGTTGCTAGTACCAAATCAGGCTCGAATATTTGCAACCCTAGATCAGTCATTGAGAGTAATGTTGCGAATCCAGTCCCGAACCACCATTACGATACACCATGATCCTATTCCCCTGCAATCCCAAGTTCTTCACACCTTCCTTCCTAATATGAACAATTCCCATTCCCATAATGCTTGCCTCAGTCTGCCAAATCCGAAGACTACCTCATTATAGGTGCCATCTTCTTCGCCACTCCAGCTCCCTCAAGCAACCGAAACCTGAAGAGAATGAGACGCAACAAGTGAGAAGAAAATATTTAGAGACACCGGTAAAATTCATACTGGTACAAATCCCCAAGACCTTCTTCAACACCTTCAGCTCGTTCGCTCTACTTAATCGAAAAGGCTTCCATAGAGTAAGGCCACAACGGTTGCACGTCAACTCCATTAGAAACGAAAGCTGACGACGCTACCTGCCATTGACGTGAACAGACTTTTTATCAAAGCTACCACTTTTTTATCAAAGCAGACAAACACCCAACTCCCCAAGAGTAGGACAAAAAAAACGAACATTCATCACTATTCAGAAGAATTGATCTCGCTTGCTTCAAAATCGAAAGATTGAACCCCTAAACCTTCAAGATGGGAAACCTTCAAGTCTAAGATTGAATCTCAAGCGCTCATCAAGAAACACTCACCAAGCTCAAACAGCATGAAACAGACGGCTTGGGAGCCCAGGAGATTGCCCAGAATCTAGCCTCGATTAAAGCGACAGAGAGGAGACCAGGTCTTGCAAAACAATGGAAAGAGCAATCCCACTGCGGGAAAAAAAAAGTTGCCGTTGCAGAGGTGAAGCTATCTTAAGGTTAAGACTTAGGCTTCAGCCAGAGAGCTGGCTGCCTGGCTGCTGCAGAAACATCACACAATCATGTGGTAGCTCGTGTTACCAGAAAAATTCTTACTCTACTCTACAACTAAGTTACGGCTCTGTGGAATGATTCTACGCACAAACAAAGCCCCTGTTCTGTTCCTATCCACAAAGGGAGGGTGGTGGGATCCATTCGTGGAGTGTACAGTAACTTGCAGTACAACAATACTTTGCCTTGGGCTGTGATAGAGACTCCTCCCTTTGCATCGTATGCACGGCGTAGTAGTGGTTGACGGTGTTCTAAAATCTAGGTTTCACCCAAAATTTCTCTTTTTTTACCACCATCCCGGGAGAGATGGAGGAGCAAGGGAAGCTGTCAGGTTTTTTTTATTATTTCCTATACTTTGCAAGTGCAGAAAAAGCGACCCTTACTGAAGTCATTAAGCTCTTTTCATCCATGGTCATAGTTGAAACACACAAAATGTGGGTGTAAACTTAATGATTATGTGCTGCCCCAACTGTGTGCATTTGCACAAAGCCAGAAAATATTTAAAAAATCGACCAATCTAACAACAATAGTAACTTAACTCTTCACAGCACCAACTTACCTTACCGGCCTTAGTCACACTGATCGCATTGTTCAATGCCAACTTGGAGACGAAGACCAGCAGAGAGTTACTGCGGCAGTATTTTTCATGCAAAGTATCCTGTAAAACCAAATCAAGTTACAGTAAGTTACTTCGAAGCAAGTTACAGAAAAGTATTTCGAATCAAGTCCGAATATGTTGGGACTGATTTAGTCGGGGGAGCTGGAGCCTATTGGTGACTTGGTGCTGTCTGTCTGTTTTTTCTTTCCAGATTCGGGCAAAGCACTGGTTATCAACTACCCGCGCGCCAAGTTAACGGTAATGTCTTCAGTACTAACTGCGGAAGTGAGGAGGCTCAAAGCCTTAAAAGCCAGGGACCAGTTTGGCGGCTGAGCTTCAGCTTAAGTTAGGGCTAAAGAGTCCCGTCCTTCCTCCGGCCAATCTCATCAGATCCGAGGCTCCTGATAAGTTAAGTACTGTAAATTTTCAGGTTCACAGACAGAAAAACAACAATCACATCGTGCCCAGCTCACTTGCTTCAGTTCCTGTCAGTTCGCGTTGTACTGTACTGTACATTCACTTCCTCTTAAATGTCTATCGCCACGTACCGAGGAGAGCTTTTGGTTTCAGTGAGATGTTTGAAGTTTGAACCATGAACTTACACGGCATTATTTCACTGCAACATTCACTTGCTGCGTAGATAGAGGAGATAGAGGAGGGCAGCCGAAAGGGGAATAAAAAATCTCCTTCCAAGAGGAGGGTTTGGGTCTTGTTGGTTGCCCAAAGTTTGTGCAGGTAGGGCACAATGTCCGGGAAGAACCGGCGGCTAGTTCAAAGTTAGTTGGTGGAATTGGTAAGAAAACCAGTTGCAATTAGAAATATCAGCTTAAAATCGCTAGAAAAAAACCAAAAAAATTGATTTTGAATGGGATATAGACAAAATAACCGGACTCTATACTTGAAAAAATGGTTCAATTTGGGAATTGAAGGAAAATAGCCAATATAACTCAAAAAGCTTCCCTTACTCAGGTAGGGCATGCAAAAGAGAATAGGGCATACGACCCATTTCCAATCACTTAAGCAATTAATATGCATCTATGGAGCATGGTTTTTTCAAGTGGGGAAATTTTCCTACATACTGAAATAGAATTTGAAAAGATTCCATAATTTTCCAAAATTTCATTTCTCTAAACATAATTTTTGTAAATTTTTTAGTTCAAGATTTTGTTTGACCCATATTGGTCATATAGGTCTTCCTATTTCCATCCAAGGGTTGGTTGCAATATTGAGGGTCTTGTAGCCAATCATAGTGTGCCACAACTACACCAGGAATTGCACCATGATTAATCATTGCTCATCAATACTTGAACAAAAAGAAACCAGTCTACACGGCAAAAATGGGAGGGTGATCAGAAAGGGATCTACTACCATAAGGTATACAAAGGGCACTCCCAAATGCACTAGCGATCCTAAACCACCATCTTCACTTTGTATGCATCTCCATAATCAATTTTGTACTTATGCAGAAAAAACATTTTTAGAACCAAATTTTGTTCCTTCGTAACTTTGCATACAGTATCCAAATGTCATATTCTTTGGTGCGTTGGAACCTCCTCTCACTTGCCGATAAGAAAATATAAAATAATGATCAACATAACAATAGTGATTAGGTGCATTAGTAATTAGTGGCATTTTGGGGGGTATCCAGCTTACAACATATTTTTAGCAAGGTCCTCATTTGCACTATAAGATAGAATGACCTCTTTTTGTAAACGCAAGGAATATGATGTGATTTAGCAACTTCATCGGTGTGTGATGAATAACACATTCACACCTACCTTAATGAAGTTGCTATGACCAATGTTTAGTTTTGTACTTCTTGGAAATAGATTTGCCTATACATCGAGAATTAGTGACAAATTGTAATCTACACTCCTTAATTCTTACTAATTCAAACTTCGTGAAAAATCAGCATAAAATAGTACAATCTCCATTATTTCTATTCCTTAATTGGTGAAAAATTATCCCCTCCACGTTGCTCAGTTAGACATATGTTAAAACACTTAACATTGTCAGAAATAGGTCATATACCTTAATGAATAGTATTGTGACTTTCCAACCTAAATGCAATGCTTGGCAAGCCGTATTTACTATTGCCAAGTGGGTATGATAGATTGAAACACTTCAAAAATATTAAAAAAAAACACTTTTTGTCAATGATTCTCTCAAAACTAAGTTGGAGTAGCTTAATCTATCATTTGAGGGTTCATGTTTTAATCTTGTAAGCAAGGGTTATTTTTCATTTATTTTGGGTAGTGCAAGAAGTGATCTTCGTTGGACCGATGCAATTCTTTCCATCTATAAAAATGGATGAAACTTGCAAAATGAAAATGAAACTTAAATTATTCATCTTAAAGAGTGTACATTCATCCCAAAATGCATGATATTGTCTTTAGAATATGTAGCAAATCAATGATTCCATCCATCAAGAATGGGGAAATATATCAACTAATATTCTATTTAAAACATCTTAGAGGTTAAAATAACTACACCCAGATATGTCTAAACACTAATAAGCCATCAAGCATTATTCCTAATATTAAATCATAAAGATCTTGTTGGGAGTCAAAAGGGAATTCAACATTCTCATTTTATGGAATTTTTGAACACTATAGGAATAAAATATCATTTGGGGAAATTTAGTTTTTTCCTAAGTCTTCCCCAAAGTAAATAGTTTGGTATAGCCATATCGTTGCAATTAATTCTAGAATTATATTTAATGTTGGGGTATGGAAGATATAAATTGTCAGATGAATGATAAGAAACAAGGAGTGCACATATATGCATCCAATCAATGGATAGTCGTATAATTGATGACCATTGATGCTTACATGTACAATTTTAGAGTTACTTCATCTCTCTCAAGAGAATAGTAACCATGTATTGTTGACATATACATATATATATATAATACCATTTCCAAGATATTGTTTGGTCTTTTAAATAATATACATGAGGAGATTTCATATCTTTTTTACTCAAGACAATTATACGAGTATATCTCTTGGTGAAAAAATGTGATGGTCAAATAATTTTCGATGAAAGATGAAAATAAAATAGAAAATATAACAATATATTTAGTTTAAGATTTCTTTTCAAATGGCATTGAAGCATAGTGTTAAAAAATTTCAAGTGTCTTATAATACAATTTGAAAAAAAACATACAAATGTTAGGCAAATTTCATTTTAGCACGTAGAGCTTGTAATTGCAATAATATACTATTTAAAAAAAAGAATTCATTTTTAGAACGGATAAGAAATTTCTTAAACTAGTTTAATCTTATACCCAAAAAATAATGTTTTGAAAATCAATTTCTTGTTAGATCAAAAGAGCTTTGATTTATGAATGTAAAACCTTCAATCATAAAATAATCATTTTAACATCTTTCTATGGATTGAATGTAAGTTTTGAATTATTTTATTAATGTAGTTAGCTATCTCCTTTGAACTTTTTTGAAAGACTTGTTCAACTCCTATAGGCATTATTTTTGGTTATTTGGGCACTTTCTTTGAATTCACTTCATATGATTTGTCTTTTTACAAGGGCAATAGGGCTATCACAAAAGAAGTATGATTTAGAGTCATTCAATGTAGTGGCATTGGGGTTCTAATAACATTGGTTTTTCATCAAATTTAACCCCTAAAGGACGAGGCACATTTTGGGCACAAATTGTGAAAAACTACCACTTCTTAGGGAAATAAGTAAAAAATGAATAAAAAAAGTTTTTTTTCAAAATTCAATGGTACAAATTTGTACTAGACTACTATAGGAACATGTGGAAAAAATTTCAGAAACTTTGATGGCACTGATTGAAAGATTATAACGTTCGAAGTTAGAAGGAAAAGTTTTTTTCTTACCCTGCCCGACAAGGCCAACAAACTTTAACTCTTGCAAAAGTGAGATTTTTACACTATATATGTTTGTTTTTTTGAAATTTATATCTGAAACCATGTAAATTACATACCTGCAAAATTTCAGAAGTAAAGGAGGAGTTTTGCAAAAGCTACCTAATAAAAAAAAGTTCAGAGTAGCATAACTTTTGATTCAGGCACTCGATCAAAAAAAATTATATTCCCACTTAGGGGTTACATGTTTTCACCTTGTGTCAAAATTTCATGAACATTTGACCAAAATTGACTTCATAGGAACCTACCCGGATTTTGATCGTCCGTTCAATGGACAACTATCCTTTAGGGGTTAATTGGGAAGTGGAATGTAATCATTGTAATCATGTAATCATTGTGGACTCAAGAATGAATGTAGACAATCACCCCTTATATATCCCTATTCCTATTTAGTCTTGAAGATTTTTGCAAATTTTCTAGGGCTACCATTTTCTTCTAATTTCCAATTTGTAATTTGAAAAGTTGCTATTGCAAAACCATTGCATTATATTTTTGGATAATTTTGTATTCCATATTGAATAAAAAAAATTCATAATGATATGAGGCAAATAACTTTTTGAGCCAAAATCAATAATATTGTGTTCAACCTTTAATACTCAAATTGCAAACACTATAAAAGGTTGAAGATTGCCTTATAAATGGTGATGAAGGTGAGAAGAGACTTTGAAGCTTGCTTTTGATGAAAAGTTGTCACCTCATCCTAATTTCCATCTATAGTAAAGTCAAAGCTCAAATTCTCATGAATGAAAAAATTCACTTTTCAAATTGACTCTACAAACTATCCTAAAGTTCTAAAATCATGATTTGAATGTCTTTAAATAATGCATCAAATACATGCAACTATATTGTCACCAAGGCTCTACATATATACTTTCTATATGTGTATAGACTACATTAGGGAGAGTGACTCTTGCGAGCAGCTTTTCAACAACTTGTTCAATAAGTTAAGGGAATTGTCAACTTGTTAAATTGTGTAAGAATTGTTCAATGACTTTGGTGAAGCAATCACAAATTTTCCAAACACAACAATCCACTTGTATTATTAAGTCGAGGGAATACTTTGAATGAGATTTCTCCTACCATAATTCCCGGGCCTATTTTGTAAACTTGTCTTTATTATGTAATGTGTAGCCCTACTCCCAATCGTGAAGCCACTTAGGGCCTCTTCACACTATGGCCATCCAAGTCGAGAGGCCGTGGGATTGAGTGGCCAAACTTTGATGAGAGTCCAAGGAAATGAGCAATAAATAGGCCAAAAAACTAGGAATTGGAGCCTTCGGCCGGCCATAATGTGAAGCCTCCAAAGGCCAAAGTCCAAAGTCCAAGCCCAAAGTCCAAACCTATACCATTTTTTTGACTTCGAATCCATCCAATTTCTGCAATTTTCAATAAATTGTCACCCATGCGACAATTTTTTGAAGCAAAAGGTTAAAAAACATGAGAAAGGAGTCAAAAATGGCCTTGGAAAAATAATTACAGCACATGCTCTCATCATTAAACAAGGAATATGAAGGATATAAATGGAATAAAAAGGTGGCATTAACATTGAAGGGAAGTAGGTTCATAGAATGCAAAGATTCCCCATTTTAATGGTGGAGACTAGGGTTCAAACCCCAATGGTGACAAATAAACAATTAAACAAATAAGGGCATCCTACCTATTTCTACAAAAACAATCCGATCTAGTGGCTGAGATTTTGTCAGATTCTGAAAAAAATTTGATGGACTCTTGATTAGAGTTTGGGTCGGCCAAAAATGGCAACCCAAACTCTAATCAAGAGTCCGTTGCCATGTAGGTAGACAAGTGGGGCGACGGACTTTGGATTGTGCCTCCTTGTGTGAAGGCTCAAGAGGCCAAACTCTTGGGTTTTTGCAATCTCATTGGCTGAAATCGATGGACTCTTGACCTTATGCCATAGTGTGAAGTGGCCCTTACACAAATATAGACGTAGAGAGTACACAAACATATGTTCAGCCTTTGAAGATTCCAATTGTATGGCATGCATATAATAGTCATCTCAAAAAAAGAATGTGAAAATCACAAATAAAATTTGAAATTTTGTATTAAACTACAAGTGTGCAACATACATGGAATTTATTCTTTAGCAATTACATCCAACAAAAGTGATTCAATTTTTTTTTTTGGGGGGGGGGGGAGTGTATTATTTGACGATACATTTCCTTTTGGCAATGGAAGAATTTTACTAAATTTTTACAAAACCTTCTGAGAATATCACTCTAGTTTGGATGAATGTATGCACATTTAGATAAAGTGAGTTATCATCATGATGTTTCACATTTCATCCATATCTATGGATGTAAAAAACTCCATGATTCCAATGAAGATCACTTCTTGCATGGTCCTCCCAAAATGAAATTAAAAACTTGTCTATGTTACCTCAAAAGTCAAAATAATAGCCTTAGATATCCAAATTTCACAAATCTTAACCTGAGAATGCCACCAATGTCATTTTGTGGCCTACAAATGACTTTTGAACAATGTTAAGAGATACTTATGACTTTTCTAAAAAGGAAAATACAAGCTTAAAAACTGATCACAAAGATGCTAATTTAGTGTACCACTTGAAGCTCCTTGCTCTTGATTCAAAAATTAGGCATAAAAATGATTTTTCAAAAGATTAAGTCCAACTAATAAAATGGAAGTAATCAACACTATAATATACCCCTATGGTGAAAAGTTCAGATTTTTAAAGCATATTTTGAATTTGAAATAAATTTTCTTCACTTTTCTTCAAAATTTCACAATAGTTTCAAATTTTGACAGAAAATCTGAAACTCTTTTGGACTTACAGAATTTTGTCTCTGAAAAGTTTTTAAATTAAAGGTTTCACGAACGCACAAAATGGGAGCATACAGAGTGACAAAATCAATGAAGTTGAACTTTACTTCGATGGAGTTAGTTGTAAGTAATTGGGCATTCCTTTACTGTAGGGCCAGTTTATATTAATATCTGTAACTAACTTACACATTTTGATTCTTTCATCAAATGAATGTTCAATTTTTCTCATACACTAAATTGTTTTTTCAATATTCCCATACTAAAACTCAATCCTTTCATATTCCCATACAAAATTGTTTTTTTGAAGTACCGAGTCTAGTTTTTTCTCCATGTTTTATTCCAAGTAGAAATTATATAGATTTTGTCACCCCTGATTTTTTCCGATGTTTTTAAGTTGCAACCATTTTTTTTTCCAATTCCACCGGCTCACAATGAACTAATTAACCCATAAATGACACAATGGACGTTTTTTGTCCGATGAATGACAAGGAATTCTCCTATGTAGAACATAAGTGCAACTATTCATCCATGGAATTAGGGGTGGAAAGGGGAGATCTTCTATAGTACTTTATATATGATAGTAATTACACATTGTCATGGGATCTACCATGACCTATTGTCACAAATTTGGTCATTTTTTCATCCCAACTATTTCATCTTGTCATTTTGAATGTTTTTCATCCGGTTTTGTAAGGTTAAGAGTCGACTTGCTCTATAGTCCATATAACTTGCTCCTATGATATCACACAGTTCCAAAAGAGATGATTTCCATGATCACCAGTCCAACATTTAAGGGTTCCCCGGTGATTCCTCTTGAACATTGCTCATTGCTCAGTGTGAACATGACCAGCGTCGGAACTCACCCCAGAAGTCATTCCAGGGGTGCATGTGAAAAAAGACACACTATTTTGTGCTAGATTAAATTATCTTCTATACCTCTCCTAACTACTGTAACTTGAGGCCTCTAATTACAAATATGAATTCAAAGTTTACAAATTTTTTATCATGCGTGGCAAATAGAAAAATTTCAGCGTTTTTCCATCAAGGATGAGCTAAGGGTCCGGTTCACCCAGGCCCATGAACATGATGGTCCGTTGTTGCTGTTGAGGTGTGACTGATTGGTAATCTTGATGCAAAATGTTTTTGTAACATGAATTAATTAAATTGGAAAAATCAAATAAGACTAGGAAAGCTGCATCTCTAATCAATTGAAACACTTACAGAGCCTGCAATGTACAGTACAGAACAAGCTAAGCTAAGCTTAAGTTAGCTTGGAAGAATTCAAATCAACGGTCCATGGTTGACATAGTCACATGTCCATTGCATCGTTTGGGGGTTTGGCTTTTGCATTACTAATAAGGGCTTGGTCCAGTTTGGACGAGGGGTGGAGACTGATTTTTTTGTACAACCAACAAGGTAGCTAGTACTCCGAGAATTGCGTGACTTAATAAGGAATTGAACTTGGTTTCCAAAGGGGACAAGATTCTAGATTCTCTTTGAATGCATTTTTTGGATACTAGAGTTAATTGTAAAGTGTGGACAATGTTGATCTAGGAGCCTGAATTTGAGAAGAATAAAGGACAAAATTCCTTGGAGCACCTAAACTAGATTTGGTAGAGTTTGGTGTAAGTTTTGTTCCTTTTGTGCTAGTCTTAGTTAAACCTTCCTCTGACACCACTTATACAACTAAGGATAACCCTTAGGATATACTCACAATATGAATAAACTACAAATTTTCGAAGTAGGTGTTTCTAAAACTGACCATAGACTCTCATGAATAGTGGGAGTATATTTTAGGTAAGAATATGTAGTGGTCGGTTCTAGAAAGTGATTGAAATTAGGTAGAGTTACCTTATAGGATGTAACTTTGGATTTGTGATGGATCTTCCAACATGTGATAAAATAATCCTGAAATAGATGCTTCAAGTTTGTAATTGAAGCTCAATGGGGTTAAGTTGAGGTAAGTTAATACTTAACACCTTAAGTTCTTTGACTATGTTTTCACCAAAAATGCTCCAAAACTGCCATTTCTAGTACAAGTACCAAATTTTGGAAAAAAAACATTTTTAGACACATTTAACCATAGGATCTTGTAGTACACTAATTTTAGAACATGTGGAAAACAATTCAGAAATTTCCACTATGTGAATTGCAAGATATGAACTTTTGAATTCACAAAAATCCTTTTATTGGTCTTGCAAGAACTATGCAATTGCACTTCACAAGATCACATTTGTATGAAAAAATGTTCAAAATGGTGGTGCTTCTGTGGATTCATTCTTCAAGGCCAATTGGCTAAGTATTTGCTTGAAAATTTTCAGATCATTTGAAATTGTACAGTGCAGTGACAATCAAAATGGCATTTTTGAATTTGCAATGAAGGAAATTTCACATTTGCCAACTTTGATAGCCTCCTGAGGGCTGAAAAATTGGAATTTAACTATGAATTTTTGTTTACAATATCATCTCTACGTTAATAATATGTGTACTAAACGTTAAGGCCAAAAGATTCACCAAAGAAAATATATTTAAAATCTACCAACATGTGTAGCTGTGAAAATTTTTCATTGTGCCAACTTTAACAACCTCCCAAGTTCTTAGAGCTTGATAAATTTTGGAAAAAAAATTTCACTAGGTCTAAGGCAATCACCGAGGTAGAGGAGGGAATTTGGAAAAAAACCCTTGTGACAAGTAAGGCCAAGCCCAACAAGGAGTGCTTGTTTTTTTCCCATAATTCCTGGAAATGAGAAGATTGCTTGACGTAAACACCCATCCAAAAATTGATAAAATATGTGATCTATGAATGAAAAATCCATAATCATTGATTACACAAACTTCACGTGTCAAGAGGAGATTATGAAAAATAATTTGCCAACATTTTAAACGGGACATTTTTTGGTAGGGGTTTATGACTAGGACAACATGGATTGGACACAAAATCCATTGGTGGGTTGTAACACCCACGATGTGTCCATTGGGTACATTATGGGATCAGATTGTAACTCTCGGTGTATGCACGAACACTTGACTATTGAAATGTCAAATGTTTTGCACATGTATTCACAACTAAAACTTTGGTCACAAAACAGTCTCCATTTTTGAGAGAAAGTTGTTCATATGACAACCTTATTTTTAAATCTTTAATATATGAATCATATCCGCCTTTTGAAGATGATTTCAATGCACTAAAACATTATCTCAATTGTATTCCACATGCAAAAGTCATTAATTCTTTTTAAATAGTAAGGCAATAATCTCATGTATGAACTAAGTGTGGTGTTTTTAGATTCAATGCCAAATAAATAATTTACTACATTTTCACTCAATATTAATTGCAAAATACATGGCCATTTTTACAACTAACATATCTATGCAATGCAAAAATCCAATTGATTTGGACCTACCTTCCACTTTCTATACCTTGACAAAGTGACAGTACATTTGGAATTGCACTACTTTCCTATTCTATGAGTACAACATTTAATGAAAATTGCACAACAAATTTCAAAAATCTCATAAATTTTATGCAACATTTCCATTGATATTTTTCAGTTCACAAAAATATTCAAGTCAATTGGAACTTTCTTGCATCTTCAATACTCTTCATATCCTAAAATGCACATTATACACCACAAGGGCAAATGTTTTCAAGATCCTTTAGGGATGAAGAGACCTCGAACTTCTTTATATGATGTAATTGAATTTTTATTGGATCCATAGCAACCATTCTTACAAAATTTCTTGTTGATTTATTTGAAATCTATTCCAACCATAAATAATTATTATTAACCCTTGACTTTAGTAATAATTATTATCCCCTAAATCCTTTAACTCTTGAATCTATTTTAGAATGTTTGCAAATTTTAGTTTACATATTATTTTATACCTCAATTTCATCAAATCAATCATTCATAAAGGGATGTAACAATTCTCTTTAATTGGCGCTAAAGTACAATAAGCTCTTGTGGAGCTTTATAAAGTCCCAATTAGATTCATACAAAATCATTTTTTAATAGATGGAAGTGAATCTTTTACCAAAGACACACTCTTGAGCTAGCTTTGTGAAAAATGCATTTTTTCCAATCACATACCTAGATCAAGAGTTATTGGGCTCAAAGATTTAGGGGTAGCTTAGGCAATGTGCTAATGAGAGAGGGCAAGCAGTCAAGCAAGTTGTGAGTTTTTTCTTATCAATTTTGAATGTTGATATCATACATTCTTTATTAAATTCAAATGGCTTGAGATTTTTTCCACACATTTTCAGATTTTATTGTGAAAATAATATGTGTTAGAAAATGAATATTCCCCCAATTTTCATTCAATGCACTAAAAATAGCAATTTTGAAACCATCGAGACCCATTAGTTCAAAATCTAGTGTAAATTCATGTGAAGTTATTATTATTATTATTATTATTATTATTATTATTATTATTATTATTATTATTATCACTTTATTATTTATTTAATCTAAAGAAGGAAAGTTGTGTGTTGATTGTTGGAATTTTGGTTCTTCCAAAAGATAAGTTCTCTAAAAACAATTAAAATCTTGCTCATGTAATAAAGATAACTATGTCTAAAATGAACCAAATAAGACCATCTTCTATGATTGTAGTACATAATAATGAATGAATTTGAGAATATACATAATGGTAGTTACATCTAAACTTGTGTCCGTTTTAGAGCATCTAAGGTAAGTATATCCATTAGAGACCTTGAATCCAATTGCCTTCTTATTTGAAATGCTTCAACCTTTTAAGAGCTAAATGTTGGACTATTGTAGATGGGCAAGCAATTGGGAAAGGGTTCATAGTGGGTATACGAGGGTTGCTATTGTATGAGCATATGAGTGTGAGCTTATGAGCCTATAATACTACACACCTATGTTATAGGTGTATATACTATAGAAATTGTCTGTGATTATAGGATATATATGATACAAATATCCTTATCATAGGTGTTTATGATACATACACCTTCTATAGTGTGTGGTATCTATATTATAGGTACCTATAATGTAGGCTCAATGCTTACAAACTCGCATTCTTGGGCTCACATACTAGCACCATTGGTGAATTGTATACTTACCTTATTCAATGATATTCAAAATCTCAGTTAAGACTTTATCATTTATCATTCAATATATACATGACTACAATCCCAACTAAGAGCATCTGCAATGTATGATTGGAAATAGGAATAGTATTGAAATTTTCAAGTAGAGGGGTATAGACTTCATTTTGTTCCGGTGACTTTACCAAAAAATGTCCCGATGCAACAATGGAAATCCAAACCTCAAATGGACCTTTATATTTTATATAAAGAAAGAGAAGAAAAGATTCTACATTATGCAAAAGAAACTTTTCATGTAGAAAACGAAGGTCCAATTTATTGGCACACGTGACAATGCTTTAAAAGGTTTGACAATCATGAATCTTCCTATTGTGAGCCAAGTTGTGGACCTTTATATTTTACCAACTTGCTAGGTTCAAAAAAGAAAATGGCAAGCCTAGGGATAAAGGAAAACCAATACCAATTGCAATTTTTTGGAGTGTGTTTCGAAGTTGTCCTTTTATTAAAGCATCTACACCAAGGAATAAGGAAATCAACATTGCTAAGGCTCTTTGTCATATAATTGCTACCCAGACCCACTTATTGATTGGCCTCCATTGGTTGGGCCTTTGGAACATCCCCACTAGGGGCTTCTCCTATCCCTATCTAGATGAAATTCATCCATATAGGAAAAAAAACTTCCTCTAGCAAGGTCTTCTATCCTTAACTATTTAGGGAATTCAATATTCCCTATAGGGGAGGAGTTTTGCAGAACTTAAAATCACCTTTCTCTATATGTTTGGGGTAGAGCAATACTAGTGGGGAATAGCATTCCCTATCCCTAAATTTGCTCTTTCTTCATCCACATGGAGATAGAGATAGGAAAGAATTGGCGGGGATGCTCTTATGCAAGAACAAAAACTGCCTTTCTATGTGCAATAGTAGTGACTTGGGTTGCCTTGCTTGACATGATACACCAGAAGCCAAAGCATGACCTTGGATCTTATTACCCGATCCTCATTATCTAGTCTCTACAAAAGGGGGCAATGCTCTACAAAAAAATAAGAGCTCACTATGGAATTTTCAGACCTTCACTAATTGAATGTGTGGTGTAGGTCAAATGTGCAAGGCACTACATCTTGA